>PVJC01009010.1:0-46920 GCA_004026665.1 Murina feae | reverse complement strand
CAGACAAGGGACTGGGGCTGTGATGGGAGGAGCCCAGCGGAGGCTCAGAGGATGGGCCGACACCGCCCCTGTGCCCACTGCACCTCATGGCCCACAGTTCCTTTCAAGGTGCACAAATTCATGGCCGGGGCCCCTAGTTTGAAAAATAAAATGACAAGTGTGCAGGCACTCAGCCAACCCCTGTGGCCCTGCTCTCCCCCCGTCGGGCGGAGTGTGACCTTCACTGCCCTGGGACCTGGAGATGGAACTTTAACTCAGTGTCAACATTCACTCCAGATTTCAACTGTGTTTACAACGACCTCAAAGGATCTGAAGGCCCAGGCAGGATGCGCTCCTGGCTGCCTGTCCCCCTTCCCTCTGCCCCCAGAGCAGTTTCGACCACTGGGCCCCACTCAGCTGCCCTGACCCCGCAGACTCAGGCCAGCCGCCTCGCTCCCTGAGCGCTGGCCACTGAGCCTCTATCCATGAGCTCCTGCCTCTCCTTCAGCCTGGACACCTGTGCCCAGCGCCTCCCTGGGCCCCTCATTCTCACAATGAAGATGTCACCTCTTCTGCCCTAGTCAGTTTGGCTCAGTGAATAGACCGTTGGCCTGCAGACTGAAGGATCCTGGGTTCGATTCCCGGCACATCCTCGGGGTTGTGGGCTCTATCTGTAATAGTGGGCATATAGGAGGCAACCAGTCAATGCCTCATTGAAGTTTCTATTTCTCCCTCCCTCTCCCTTCTTCTCTGAAATCAATAAAAATCCTATATAATAAAAGGCTAATACGCAAATTGACTGAACCAAATGGTAGAATGACCAGTCACTATGATGCCCACTGACCACCAGGGGGCAGACGCTCAATGCAGGAGCTGCCCCCTGGTGGTCAGTGCATTCCCACAGGGGAGCCCAGCTCAGCCACAAGCAGGGCTGAGAGTGGGCAAGCGCAGAGGTGGTGATGATGGTGGGAGCCTCTCCTGCCTCCATGGCAGGGCTAAGAGGAGTGGGCCTTGAGGGCTCCTGGACTGTGAGAGGGCGCAGGCCAGGCTCAGGGCACCCCCCCCCCCCAGTGCATGAATTTCGTGCACCAGGACTCTCTATATATTTTTAAAAGCATGTTAGTTCAGACAGCCAGTGTGACTCCCCTTTTAAAGGGGGGTAGTTCACAGAGTGGCTGCCCACAGGAGCCAGGACCCCCCCCCTCAGGGTGGACATAAATCAGGGACACTCGCCAAGCAAGCGGCCAGCCTGCTGGTGCTAGAACCGACGTCACAGCTCCCGTGGTGGACACATCGAGGCGCCATGTCGCCCCTCTTGTCCAGAACCTAGCGGTGAGGAGACAGGCCTATCACACACACACAGAGACGGTCTGCAAAGCCCCTCTCTCTCCAAAAGCTTGGACTCTCCAAAAAGCAGCATGAGGAAATCGCAACAAAGAGAGAGACTGTTCTAGAATACGGGAAGAGGAGGCACAGAGACCAAATGCATCCTCCCCCTCAGGTCCTGGAGCAGAGATGAGAAGCTGCAAAGTGCTTCCTGAAGGCGGGGAAACGGACTGAGGACCCACGCTGCTCCCCTCCCGGTGTGAGCCTCCTGCTCAGGGCCTTTCTCAGCAGGTGGCCGGGGAGGGGCCTCGGGGAAGGTTGTCGTATCCACCGAACTGATGTTATTATTATTTGTGTTTGTTAATCCCCATCCAAGGATATTTTTCCACTGACTTTTAGAGAGAGTAGAAGGGACGGAGAGAGACACATCGGTTGGCTGCCTGCCACACGCACCCTGACCAGGGCCGGGGGATCAAGCCTGCAACCGAGATACGTGTCCTTGACCGGAATCACAGGCTGACGCCCTATCCACTGAGCCAAACCGGCTAGGGTAACGTTATTATTGATGATTAACTATCAATGAGTGGGAGGGAGAGAGAGCAAAGTAGGACTGATTCCATATATATATGTATATATATGTGTGTGTATATATACATATATATATATTTTTTTTCTTTTTTATTGACTCTAGAGAGGAAGGGAGAGGGAGAGAGATAGAAACATGAATGATGAGAGAAAAGCATTGATCGGCTGCCTTCCGCACGCCCCCTACTGGAGATCAAGCTCACAACCCCGGACATGTGCCTTTGACCAGAATCAAACCCGGGACCCTTCAATCCACAAGCGACGCTCTACCCACTGAGCAACACTGGCCAGGTAAGGACTGATTCTCCATTCTAGGGGAAAGTATGTTCATTGCACTATTTTGCAACTCTTCTGTGAGTGTAAAGCTTTTCTAAATGAAGTCAGGGAAATAGATATATTTATGTAATTATATACACACACATATACACACACATACATACATATATACACACAGACACATATATGCACACCCATATAAACACATACACACATGCATACACACACACACAGGAGATGTTTGTAGTGGTCGCATCCAGCGACAGGATCACTGGCGATTTTTCTGTCTTGTCTCCTGTATTGATGAGTATCCCAACTGCTACCTTCAGAAAGAAAGGTTTTTGTTTTCACAAGCATTTCGTACATATTCATGTTTTAGCCTGAAAATAGGGGCGTTGTTTCTTCTAGGTATTAACATTTCTAGTAGGGACAGGTCAAGAGCTCCACAATGCCCCCCAAATAAAACTATACCTCCACCCAGGGCAGGCTGGGGGCTGTGAGGAGATAGGGGGCACAGCCCTCAGGAGCCCCCCCTTCCCCAGGGTCCCCTGCCCAGGACAGAGCTGACCTAGGGCCCCAACAACCATGACAGCAGGTCCTGCAACCATCCAGTCTGCACCAAGCCACCTCCACCCCTGCCCCTCCCCCTTCTGGCCCGCCCTGGAGGTTGCTGGAGCCCAAGGGACTTAACCTGGTCACTCTCTGCTCCCCTCCCTCCCCTCACCGTCCCTCCTCACCCCCCTCTCTCCCCTCCCCTGCAGGAAGACAAACAACAGACAGAGGCAGGTGCTGTGAAGGAGGCGGAGCCAGCAGCCAAGGGGTTGTTGGTCCTAGTGGGGGCTTGGGCTGGGGCACAGGGGTCAGATGTCCCCCTGGCATGGGGACCAGCTGCTATTCCCAGGCTCTGATCACTCCGCCTATTTATAGCGCCAGGCGGAGCGCTGCTTCCTGCAATGTCACGGGCGGCTGTCCCTGCCGCTGCAGCCACCGGCACCGCAGCGCTGAAGGAGACGGAGCCCGGCAGGAACCCCCGGCCACCACGGACGGTGTGAGGCCAGGAGGCTGCGGCCGTCCTATGGGCAGCACCATGGAGCCCCCCGGGGGTGGGTACCTGCACCTGGGCGCGGTGACGTCCCCCGTGGGCACGGCCCGAGTGCTGCAGCTGGCCTTCGGCTGCGCCACCTTCAGCCTGGTGGCCCACCGTGGCGGCTTCGCAGGCGCGCAGGGCACCTTCTGCATGGCCGCCTGGGGCTTCTGCTTTGCCCTCTCGGGCCTGGTGGTGGCCTGTGAGGTCACCCGGCTGCACGGCTGCCTGCGCCTGTCCTGGGGCAACTTCACGGCTGCCTTCGCCATGCTGGCCGCGCTGCTGTCGGCCACGGCCGCCGTCCTCTACCCGCTGTACTTCGCCCGCCTGCAGTGCCTGCCCGAGCCCGCGGGCTGCGCCGCCCGGGACTTCCGTCTGGCCGCCAGCGTCTTTGCAGGACTCCTGTTCCTGGCCTATGCGGCCGAGGTGGCCCTGACCCGGGCCCGGCCCGGCCAGGTGGCCAGCTACATGGCCACGGTGTCCGGGCTCCTGAAGATTGTCCAGGCCTTCGTGGCCTGCGTCATCTTCGGGGCGCTGGTCCAGGACAGCGGCTACCGGCGCTACGCGGCCACCCAGTGGTGCGTGGCCGTCTACAGCCTGTGCTTCCTGGCCACGGCGGCCGTGGTGGCGCTGAGTGTCCTGGGCCACACGGGCGGCCCGGGCTGCCCCTTTGAGCGCGCCGTGGCCGTGTACACCTTCCTGGCCGTGCTCCTCTACCTCAGCGCCGCCGTCATCTGGCCCGTGTTCTGCTTCGACCCCAAGTACGGCGAGCCCAGGCGGCCCCCCGACTGCCCCTGGGGCAGCTGCGCCTGGGACAGCCAGCTGGTGGTGGCCACCTTCACCTACGTCAACCTGCTGCTCTACGTGGCCGACCTGGCCTACTCGCAGAGGATCCGCTTCGTGCCCACCCCGTAGCCCAGGCCGTCCACCTCTGCTGCCGGACGCTGGGCACCGCGAGGGAGCGGCCAGGAGAGGCCCCGCACAGCCACTCAGAGGACTCCTGGCAGCGAAGGCAGCTTGGAGGTGGGGTGGGGGGATGGGGGGCAGGGGCCTGAGCAGGGCCTCAGAGGACCTCCACCAGGCACTCCAAGCCCCTCCCTGTCTCTATCTCCCTCTTTCTCTCTGTCTCTCTCCTTCTCTGTCTCTATCTCTGTCTCCCTCTCTGTCTCTCCAGGGCCCAGCCTTCCCGGCTCGGTGATGGTCCCTGTTACTCAGGAGGAGCTTGGGAGGCAGGACTGCTGTGACCCTCTCTGCATGTGGGTTCCCTGGGGGAGGGTTTGGGCAGCCCCGTGTCCATTGCAGTCGGGAGGCCACATTCAGGCTGAGCCTAAGTGAAGCTGAACAGAGACAGTTCCCAGGGGTGTGGGGAGGGGCCAGAAAGGAGCCGGGCGTGTGGACAGAGCTGGGCCAGGACAGGGGCCTGGGGGCCGACCTCCTGCCTTCAGCTCCTGAGCAGGGAGCCAGGCCCGCGGGGGGCCGTGCAGCTCAAAGGGAAGGAGCCAGAACCATGGCCGCAGCTCACCGACCTCCACTGGCCACAGAGATGGAAAGACAGAGAAGCTGGTTCCACCAGGACCTGCTGTGGCCCAGGGGAGGCCGGCCCTGGGCAGCCACAGGACACGGAGCTGGGCCTGCGCCTCCCTGGTGCTCACGGCCCATGACCTCCATCTGCTCAAGTGTCCGTTCGCCTGGCTGCTGACCACCAGGGCCCACTGGGGCCTTCGTCCAGCCAGCTTCCTCCACTGAGAGCCGGCTGGAGCCGGCCCCAGCACAGGGCCCCTCAGTCAGCCACTGACCCAGGGTCCTGAGCAGGAAATAAAGGCCATGCTGACTTGCACCTGGCTCTGGCCAGCAGCCTCTGCAGCTCCAGGGCTCCCTCACCCCATCCTCAGCGGAGAAGAGCCTGACCCCGCCTGGCAGGGAAGGAGGCGGCTGGGGGGCCCGGGTATCGGATTGAGAGCACCTCGGTCCTCTCCCTCGGTGAGAGCCAGGTGGAGGGGAGTGGGATGACACCAAGCTCTCCTTCCCCCACAGGACTCAGCACTGCCCATCACCCACACCCCAGTAGGGGTGCCGGGGCCTCACGGTGGACAGAGGGGTGCTGCCCACTGTGGGTGGCGGGACCCAAGCAGGATTCAGGCACAGGCACCCAGCGGAGTGGGAGACAATGGGCCCTGCCCAGGGGGACAGCACTCTGAGGGGCCCTTTACCCAGGGGGCAGTGGGACAGGCTCAACAGCAGATCCCTGAAGAGGGCAGCAGCCCATGTCCTGGGGTGTCCTGAGGGCCCCACTGGCTGAGGGAGGGTTGGGGTTGGGGGGACATTTCCAGGTGACAAGGAGCCTACGGGCCACACCCCTCCCAGCTACCAGGGGGGCCTGGACCACTCGCCCTTCCTTTTCCAGCCAAACTTCTCCAACGTGTTCTCTGCCACCGACTTCCCAGTCCCCACACTGTCCGGGAGGCACCATCCAGAGGCTGCGGCTCCAGGGTCCCCCACCCCCACACATACACCAACTGTTGCAGGTCCGATGAGGAGACAGAGGGGGTGCTCCTGCAGACACTGCCCCTGGACCAGAAGACTCCCTCCGCTCTGGGGAGTTATTTGCCGTTATTACTTGAAAAACAGCATGTTGTGCCCAGCCGGTGTGGCTCAGTGGTTGAGCGTCCACTTGAGGAGCAAGAAGTCCCTGGTTGGATTCAGGCCAGGGCACCTGCCCCATTGTAGGTTCAATCTCCAGTAGGGGGCGTGCAGGAGGCAGCCAATGGATGATGTTTCTCTCTTATCGATGTTTCTCTCTCTCCTTCTTCCTCTTTCTCTAAAAATCAATAAAAACATTTTTTTAAAAGAAAGAAAAACTACTTTTTAAAGAAGAGGGTTCCATTCTCTGGTGACTGACGGTCAGGAGGGCCTCACCGGAGCTGCTGGGCCTGTGTCCGGGTGCCTCTCCTTCCTGGGAGGGGGAGGGCCAGGGGCCCCCGACAGACCTGGCCCCCCATCAGCCGATGGCCGCACAGGGCTCTGGTCACTGCGTTAACGGAAACGCCCAGCCCCGCCTCTGCACACCAACCGGCGTGATTCTGAGAACAGGTTTTGTCATCTGATGTGCAGAACTGACCCAACAGGGCAGGCAGCTCATCCCTTTTCCTGTGGGCGAGGAGCTGTCCACAAGGATCACTTCCTACTTTGCCTGAACCCTGCTGCTGCCCTGGACCCAATGCCTACTTAGACTCAGCTCAGATGAGCCCTGAGCGCTCCTGGTCGGGGTGGGGGTGCTGTGGCCATGTGCTCCCTAAGACCCAGGGCCCAGGACTTCCAGGGACCCTGCGGAGGAGACGTTAGGAGAGACTGGGGTGCTCCATGAAGCTGGGGGTACTGGGGGTCACCTTCCTCTATTTACCACCTGCCTAAGCTGCGGCTTGGGTAGGTTGACATGCGTGGGTCCCGCAGCCTTCAAGGGGCGGCCTGGCCCAGAGGGACTGGTGGGGGAGAAGCTCTCTGGGCGCCGGGGCCTCGGTGCTGGGAAGGCCTGGGTTCTCCCTTCGGTTCCCCAGGCTCCTGGTACAATTTTTAAAAACCCCAAAAGCACACACAGAACTTTAAGGTGACAAGAAACAGTATCAAACTGGCGATACATGTTAAACGTTTCCGTTTGGCAGATTGCTTTCACACGGACACCTCACACCAAGCCTGTAAGCGGGGAGCAACGTTCTGCACAGCTGGGTCCCCCACTCGTGCTGACCCTGCGCAGGTCTGGGTCCCCTCCCACGCGGCGGGACCCCAGCGGACAGGTCCGTGTCCGGGTGTCCAGGACAGGGTCCGAGTGGAGACCCCGCTCCCGCCGCCCCTCACCCCCGCGTTCAGTGCCCACGTGCCGTCTTGGGGGCCCGCATCTGGGGGACAGGGGGCAGGGCAGGGGGCGAGCCCCGAGGGGCTGGGCACTACGGGGCGCACGGGACTGGGCGGCTCCAGGAGCCGTTGCTGGGGGGAGGGGGCGGGTGGGGTTTCCGGGGTGCAGGGTCCCCACAGGCGCGGAGCCGGAGGGGCGGGGTTCCTGGGTCGCCTGGGTGGGGGGGCAGCGGGGGCGGCGCCACAGCGAGTGGATGATGCAACCCCCTCCCTCATCGCCACCCGCGCCCCCTGATTGGTCGGCTTCCGAATGGTCGCGCTGCGGATTGGCTGGGGCCTCGGAGGCGGGGCCGCGGGGCGGGGATGCCGCGTGGCTGGCGCCGCTCGGCGGGCGGGGGGCGACCTGCGCCGCAGAACCCGGTACCTGGGCGCCGCGCTGGGTCCGGTCCCGCGGCTGCGAGCGCTGCAGGGCGGGGGGCGGCGCGTCGGTGTCCCCGGCACCGGGCGCGGGGGAGCCTGGACGGGAGGGGCGCGCCCCTGGGGGCCTTCAGGCGCCCGCCGCTCCGCGACCCCTTTGCAGGCCCGCGCGCCCCCTCCTGCTCCACGTGCACGGGACCTCGGGGCGCCAAGTCGTTGACCCCGCTGTAGGTGGGAGTCGGGGCCCGGGACCCCGCTGTAGGTGGAAGTCGGAGCAGTTACGGGGCTCCGGGGCTGCCCCAGGGGACAGTTAGACCGGTTTTGGGGGAGGGGGTGCGCCCACAGGCGGCGGAGTGGCCGGGCCTGGCACTGCCCACCTCACTCCTGGCGCCGGATCCTGCCCCGTCTCCCCCGCAGTTGTTCCCGCGGAGCAAGGGCCGGCTCCGAGGGCCGTGGGCGCGCGTGCAGACACCATGAGCGTGGGCTTCATCGGGGCCGGCCAGCTGGCCTTTGCCCTGGCCAAGGGCTTCACAGCGGCAGGTAGGGGCGCCCAGCGCCAGAGGGTGGGGTTCCCCCTCTGCGGGGTGGGGGGGAGGTGAGGGAGGAGGTGGGGGTCTCGATAACATGCCTGTGGGAAATGGCAGCCCCAGGATGGTAGTGGGGGTGGGGTTGCTCTCACCCTGGGTGGTAGAGGTTCTGCTCTCCCTCCTGGCAGCGGCCTTGAGGGAGGAACTGTTCCTGCAGGCGTCCTGGCCGCCCACAAGATCATGGCCAGCTCTCCAGACATGGACCTGGCCACGGTTTCCGCCCTCAGGGTAGGTGCTGGGCGACAGGGCCAGTCAGCTATCTGAGGGGGGGGTAGGGGGCTGACAGACTGAACCTGGAGGGCCAGGAGTAGTGGCCCCGGAGGCACCAGGAAAGGAGGGGCCCTGGGCCGGCATATCTCACAGACCCTGCTCTGCTCTGGGACCTGGGTGACAGCACATGTGCAGCGGGTGGAGAGGAGGTGATGGTTGGAAAGGGGTGCTGGGGGGCCAGACAGATGAGGCCACAGTGTGGGGCCAGGCCAGACACTTCTGGGGCTGATATAGTTTGGGTTCACTGTAGCTGAGTTAGACATCCAGACCCAAGGGTAGGCAAGTGCCCAGCCTGGGGTCACCACTCACCCTACAGAGCAGAGGGTAGGGAGCTGGGCTGCAGCCCAGGGTGGGGTGGGCTGAGCTGGGACAGAGAAGAAGGAGAGGGGGAGAGAGAGAAACATCAATGATGAGAAAGAAACATGGATCGGCTGCCTCCTGCACGTCCCACACTGGCGATCGAGCCCGCAACCCGGCATATGCCCTGACCAGGAATCTAGCCCTGATCTCCTGGTTCATAGGTCCATGCTCAACCACTGAGCCACACTGGCCGGGTGCTTCCTCTACTTTTGGGTGGGAGGGGCAGTTGGGGTGTCAGAGCCCCTTTCCCTGAGCCCCTGATCTGGCCATGCCCACACCCCAGCAGCCTCTGTGCTTGTCCACATGATGGCTCTCGGCTGAGGGAGATGCTGGGGGTCCGACTAGCTACGGGGGCAGGCTGATCCTGCCTCGGCATTCCCCACAGAAAATGGGGGTGAACCTGACGCCCCACAACAAGGAGACGGTGCAGCACAGCGACGTGCTCTTCCTGGCGGTAAAACCGCACATCATCCCCTTCATTCTGGACGAGGTCGGCGCCCACCTCGAGAGTCGGCACGTCGTGGTGTCCTGCGCAGCTGGCGTCACCATCAGCAGCATCGAGAAGGTGGGGCTGTAGGCCCCTGGGTGTGGAGAGCGGGTAGGGGTGTGTGGGGAGAGGCCAGCCCTCCGGCCCTCTATTTGCCTGGGTTCTCCATCTGTGAAATGGGTGTGTTGGCCCCGCCCCCAGTGAGAACTCAGGAAATGCTCAGGTGGATAAGCCTGTTCTCACCCTCCCCCAGCACCTCTTGCTGGGCCCGGGGCTGGGAGGGACACCCCACTGGTTTCTCCTGTAGAAGCTGAGGGCGTTCCAGCCGGCCCCCAAAGTCATCCGCTGCATGACCAACACGCCCGTGGTGGTGCGGGAGGGGGCCACGGTGTATGCCACGGGCACCCACGCCCAAGTGGAGGACGGCCGGCTCCTGGAGCAGCTGCTGGGGAGCGTGGGCTTCTGCGCGGAGGTGGAGGAGGACCTGATCGATGCTGTCACCGGGCTCAGTGGCAGCGGGCCCGCCTACGTGAGGACCGGGTTTAGGCGGCCGGTGGCTAGGGCCTGGCTGGGGCAGCAGGGGATGTGGGACGACCTCCAGGTGCCTTCGCCAGTCCTTTCCCCTCCTCCCTGCTCTGGGCACTTTGGGCAGAGCCGCTGAACAACCATTGCCTGGAGCAGAATTCGCCCAGGACCCTGGCTTAGGCGCCCTCTCCCCACAGGCGTTCACAGCCCTCGATGCCCTGGCTGATGGGGGTGTGAAGATGGGGCTTCCCAGGCGCCTGGCCATCCGCCTCGGGGCCCAGGCTCTGCTGGTCAGTATTTTCCCTGATCCTCAGGTGGGGCCACTCCTTGCTGGGCGTGAGGCTAGTGCCTCAGTGGCAGGGCTGGGTGCCCCGCAGCCAACATCCTCTCTCATCTCCCCCATGCAGGGTGCTGCCAAGATGCTGCTGGATTCGGAGCAGCACCCAGGGCAGCTCAAGGACAATGTCTGCTCCCCCGGAGGCGCCACCATCCATGCCCTGCATGTGCTGGAGAGTGGGGGCTTCCGCTCCCTGCTCATCAATGCCGTGGAGGCCTCCTGCATCCGCACCCGGTGGGGCCCCCCGCCCACCCCCCCCACTCCTAGTCTGCACCCCGAGCCCTCCCCTCCCCCCGCACCCACAGCCTGCCTATCTGGGGAAGCAAGGGCTCTTGGCCATGGGCTGCTGGCTCAGCCCCTAACATTCGAGTCTGCTCAGCCCCTCACTCAGCAGATGTGTATCGAGCTCTGACCTGGTGGTAGGCAGGGCACAGGGAGCCCCGAGGTTCCCTGGGGTACGGTTTACCGTGCCCTCCCCATTGTCCTGCTGGGGAGCCTCTGTGGGCCTGGTGATAAGCCTCCTCCGGGCCTGGCTGGGGAGATTAGCAGGTTAGACCAGCGGGACCTGGCGCGGGCACTGGCTTGACGAGAGGCCCGTGACTGCTGACAGGAAGCCAGAGCGGGACGGAGCCTGGAGTCTAGGCTCGGTGTCACTGTCCCTGGGCTGTGGTCCTTGCTCCCTCCTCCCTCGTGGACACCTGGGCTCGGAGGTGGTGGGTCCTGGTACTCAACCCTGCCTCTGCCCCCCCCACCCCCGCCAGGGAGCTGCAATCCATGGCCGACCAGGAGAAGGTCTCGCCAGCTGCCATCAAGAAGACCATCCTGGACAAGGTGAAGCTGGACTCCCCTCCAGGGGCCGCGCTGGCCCCTTCGGGCCACTCCAAGCTGCTCCCCCGCAGTGTGGCCCCGGCGGGCAAGAAGGACTGAGGGTCTCACCTGCGCACCAGGCTGCCCTCTGCCTTCCCTCTCCTGGGCTTGGAGCTCCTGCACTGGGCGTCTCTAGGCCCCGGCCACACAGGGTGTCGTGTCCACATGTTGGTCTGCCCATGGCTCTGGTCAGCTTGGGCCAAGGAGGGACATGGGGGGCGGGGGTACATCACTTCCCAGTGGGAGCCTCCCTGAGCGCTTCCTGGCCCAGAAGAGGGATGGACTCTGAGCGCAACCTCCTCCCTCCTCTGCTCCCAGCTCAGAAGGGGTTCATCTCCCAGTGTCAGCTGTCCTGGCTGGTCCCTTCCTAAGCACAGAGGTCAAGGTTCCCCGCCCTGAAGGCACAGCCACGGAGAGAGCCCCTCCCACGCCTGCCACTTCCCCAGCCTCCACTCGCAGGGACGCCTCCCTCAGTGTCGGAGGGGACCAGGCATCCTGACCTCAGTGGAGGGACCTCAGTTCTTGGCCGGCTGCCAGCTACCCCTTGCTCCCACTTGACACTTGAGAAAAGGGCTCCTCAGGCAGGTGGCCGTCCAAGGTCCCCAGAGCACTCAGGCCACTGCATCCCACTCCTGGCCCTTTAGGTTCAATAAACTGGTTTGCAGCCCTCGCTTCTAACTTTGTCACGTGTGGAGGGACGCCCAGCTTCCCCAGAGCGTCCTGCCGATCCGGTGTAATGTCAGACTCTAACATTAGAGGCTGAGCCAGTAGCCCAGTGGTTCTCAACCTTCTGGCCCTTTAATCCAGTTCCTCATGTTGTGACCCAGCCATAACATTATTTTCGTTGCTACTTCATAACTGTGATGTTGCTACTGTTATGAATTGTAATGTAAATATCCGATATGCAGGATGGTCTTAGGCGACCCCTGTGAAAGGGTCGTTCTACTGACAAAGGGGTCGCGACCCACAGGTTGAGAACTGCTGCAGTAGCCCATGGCCAAGAGCCCTTGCTTCCCAAGTAGCCAGGGTGGGGGAGGAGAGTCTCCCAGGGAGCAGAGGAAGGGGTCAGCCCCTCAGCCGTGGTCACTAGACGGGGCCCCAGCTTCTGCATCCTCCATGCCTCCTGGCTTAATGGGGGCACATGTCTTCCCAATTTATCCAGGCAAGGGCAGGTGGGGCAGATGGCTTTTAGGGAGCTACTGCATTAGGGTTCTCCAGAAAAGCAGAAAAAACATGTTGGAACATATGTAGAGGTTTTTATAAGGAAGTGGCTAGCAAGTCCACCCTGCAGGGTGGTTGGCAGGCTGGATACCCAGACAGCTGACATTGCAGCTCGCAGGCCCTCAGGCAGGGAGAGCCCCCCTTGCTGGCGAGTCTGAAGGCAGGCAGTGCTCCAGGGTGGGCGGATCTCTTGGGGCCTTCTGCTGGGAGGAGGCCCACCCACGTTACAGAGGGTGATCTGTTCAAGTCTGCGACTTAACATTAACCTCGTGCAAAAACACCCTGACAGGCTGTAATTGGACCCAATATTTGGGCATCCCGGGTCCCAGTTAAATTGACACGTAAAATGAACTCTCAGGGGAGGCCCACAAGCTGCTGAGGGTCAGAACCCTCACGGGAACAGGAGGGCTCACCCTTTGTTCCCAATCAACAAACAGGTACAGAGCAGAGAGACAAGAGGCCTGTGGTCTCAGAGGTTAGCGCGCTCGTGGACACGTGCACACACACCCCACTGCGCCTGTAGGTGTGCGGAGTGTGATGTCCCCAGGGGGTGATTAGCGGAGCTGCCCATTGCAGAACCGCAGGCCTGTCATCTCCAGTTCTCTCCTTCCTCCGAGCCCACTTAAAACCAAGGCCCAGCGCATGTGGGCGGGCGGATGAGGCACTTAGGGGACAAGGGGAGAGAGGAGAAACCAGAAAGACGGAAGAAAACGCACAACAGGAAAAGCAAGGAGCATGGCTGCGCCTTCCCAGTCTGCAGGGTGGCCTCGAGAGGCCTTCAGGGCTGGCGTGCGTGTGAGAAGGTGTCCGTGCGCGGCCCGCAAGCACAGACCCCCCAGCCCCCGGCCCCGCGCAGGTGAAGCCCTTGGACATGTGGCCTTTGAAAGTGTCAGCGCATAGGCCACTAGGCCCCGCCCCCAGGGCCAGGAAAGGGGCGTGGCTTCGGGAGAGCGCGCTCCCGACTAGAACCGCGAGACACCGCTCGGGCAGGGCGCGCGTTGCCAGGGCGACGGCGCCCGAGTGCGCAGGCGCAGTGGGACCACGCCCCGCCGCCGCAGCCGCCGCCGCCGCCGCCGCGCCTTCCCCTTTAAGCCCCGGCCGGTCGCGACGCCGCTTCATGAATGGAGCCCACGTGACCAAACATCATGTGACGTCTGAGGAGCGGCGGCGGCGGCGGCGGCGGCGGTGGCGGATCCCCAGCCTGGTCCGGCCCGGCCTTCCCAGCGCGCTCGACCCGGCCCGCGCAGGCGGCGAGCCCCTATCCCGGGCGCGGAGCCCCCGCGCGGTCCCTCCCCGCGCAGCCTCGGAACGCTCGCCGCCCCCCGCCCCGGCCTCGGCCCACCTGGCCCGCAGTGTGGTGGGTGAGTGCGGCTGCGGGCCCGGCCGGACGGGGGCTCCTGGCCGGGGTGCAGCCCGCGGGGCCGCGGCTCCTCCCGGCGGACTCGAGCGGCGCGGGCCGGGCGCCCCTGGCTTCGGGTCTGCCCTGCTCCCCGATGGCGACCGTGCCTCGATTTCCCTACCGGGCAGGGCGCCGCTGGCCCGTGCGCGCGGGGTGCGGGGGGGTGGGCCGCGGGGCTGGCGACGGGTGCGGGCGGGGCGGGCGCGCGGCTTGTTCCACGGAGGCTGGGGTGCCCTGGAGGGAGGGGCGGCCAGGGTGGCGGGAGGAAAGGGTGGGGTCGAGTGGGGCGCCCAGGGCTCCGCGGAGCAGCCGGGCGGCCGCGGTCGGAGCTGCTGATTCATCAGGTGTCTGCGTCGGCGCCTTCCCGGGCGCCGCGGGGCTCGGCGGGCCGGGGGAGGCCGGCGCGGGGGGCGCGGGGACGACCTGGTCGCGCCGGCTCGCTCGGTCGCACGCGTGCCAGAGCCCGGGAGACGTGCTGAGTCATCAGCATGAGGTCACTGCCCGCTCCTCCCGGTGCCCGGGGCATTCGCGCCGGGCCCGGGGCCTCCGAGGCCAGGGAACACGAGGCGGCGGGGCGGCGGGGACGTGGGAACGGTGCTCGGCCCGGGGGGTCGAGGCGCCGTTTTAAGTTTGGATTGAGGTTCAGGGTGAAGGCCAGGTGGCGAGGAGCGAGCGGAGGGGCCACGGCTGTGGGGTGCGCAGCCCCGGCCTGTGCACCGGCCTCGGGCCCGCTCTGCCCTGGCGGCAGCCGTGCGCGACCCGCGACTGGGACGGTTCCCCAAACTGGGCGATAGTTCTCTCCGGCGGGCGGAGGGGCGGAGCCTCGGGGGGCCGTGCTGGGGGCGGGAAGGGCTCTCCCTGGGCGGTCCGGTGGTCGGCCGGCTGTGCGCCCAGGGGCTGCCGGAGAGGGCAAACAGACAGGAGACGGAGCAAGAGGCGGGGGAGGCCTGGCGGGAGGGGCCCCCGGGGTGGCGGGAGCAGGAAAGGGTGGGGTCCAGTGGAGAGCCCAGGGCTCCGCGAGAGAGCCGGGCAGAGTACACCTTGTGCTGAGGCCTGGTGACCGCGGACAGGACAGTTGGCCAGCAGGTGCGGCTCTACCAGGAAATTGCAAATGAGAGGAAGCAGCAGGCCTGAGACATTGGGGACCAAGGTGTCTGGTGAGCAGGTCCTTGCCCCCCTTTGCAGCCGGGCCTGGGGGTGTGTGGGTGGAGGCTGCAGGTGGTGGGAGCTTCGGCGCACAGCAGGTGGGCTGGGGTGGAAGAATGCGGGTCCACTCACCCCAATTGTCCCCCTGGAGGCAGGGCTCAGTCTTGTGCAAGTTAGCAAAGACTGTGGCCCTGTTGGGCATTCAGCCAGATGGTGAGGACCACTGGGGAGTGGCAGCTTGAGGGTAGTGTGCCCTGGACCCCTCTCCCAGGTGTGTGGGCAAGTCCCTGGCCTCCAGGAGTGCGGGGATATTTTGTCTCAACCAGCTTGCAGAGAACCCCTCTTGCCCAGGGGCTCATGTCTGCAGAGATTTGCCCCCCACCAGCATCCACTTACGGGGTGGGGCAAAAGTAGGTTTACTGTTTTGAGTCCATGATACATGTTTATTCTTGTACTATTATTAATTGTACTAGAGGCCCAGTGCACAAAATTTGTGCACGGCTAGGGTCCCAAGGCATGGCCGGCAATTAGTGCTGATCTGTGGTGCACCCACCTTGGCCAGCCTGGAGCTGCCTGCTCGCCAGCCCTGCCCCCCACTGCCACTGCTAGTCACCTCCCTGGGTGACCAGTGGGGTAATCCAGGGGGCCCCTGCCGGCACCCACCTTGGCTGGCCTGGGGCCTGAGGGCTGTGGGAAGCTCCTGCATTGAGCGTTTGCCCCCTAGTAATCAATGTGCATCATAGCAACTGGTCATTCTGCCAGTTCTGCTGTTCAGTCGATCTGCATATTAGGCTTTTATTGTGTAGGATTGTTTTCCATATGAACAAGTGTAAACCTACTTTTGCCTCACCCTGTACACACACACACACACACACACACACACAGTCTGGAGCGTAGAGATACCAGATGTTTTCAAACACTTCAGCTGATCTGTTGGTTGTAATTTTGTGCCCTAGGAAAGTACAGATTCCTGGAGGGGTCTTTCTTTTTCTTCTTTCTTTTCTTTTGTTAATGTTTTTATTGATTTTTGTTTTTAGAGAAAGAGAAAGGGAGAGAGGAATAGAGAGAAACATCATCCATTTCCCTACTGGGGATCGAGCCCACAACCTCGGCACGTGCCCTGGTCAGGAATCAAAAAGGTGACCTCTTGGTTCGTAGGTCAACGTTCAACCACTGAGCCACACTGGCTGGGCTGGATTGGTATTTCTTTAAGGTTCTCCATTACTTATGCTTCAGTGGAAGTTAAGTTTTAGGCTTTTCTCCAAGTGGCTTTTAGTGGCTGAGGGCTTCTGGAGGAGGTGGTCTGAGGTAGGAGGGAGGGAGGCTGGACTGGGTTGGGGTACAGCGCGCTCAGGACCAGCCTGCCAGGGAGGCTCGGCCACGGGTTTGTAGGCCTGGAGAGGGAGCGGGAGCCGGCTGTCCTGCCTCCCGCCTCGTGTCCATGGCTTGGAGTTTGGGCCCAGCGGAAGGGCGTAGAGCTACCTGCACCTCTACCCTTCCTGACGGCATCTGGGCTTGTGGGCTGTGGGTGTCCCAGGGGCTGTGGTGGCTGAGGGCCATCTAGGCCTTCTCTACAAAGCGGACTCTGCCCTGGGGAGTGAAGGAAGGAGGGTGGCCGAGCCCCAGCTTGAATGAGCCAGAGGGATGGAGTAGCCCCTCCTTGGCCGAGTCTTTGGGTCCCCTCTGCCTGGCGTCCAGAGGTGCCCCGAGCCATCACTCCTGTCCCATCTCTGTTCTGTCAATGTGTGTCCTCAGGTGGGTGGGGGCCAGGCTCTGAGGCCTGCGGCCCTGGCTTGGCGGAGGCCTGCCCCTCCCCCTGCGCTCATGCACACCTTTGATTAGGAGGCCGCTGGCTGCACTTGTGCTGAGTCCAGGCCTTCTGCGGAGGTGAATCTGTCGAGGAGGCACTTTTGAGTGTGATCTCTTTAGGAAGTCACCGCTGCGCTCAGCATTGGGGGTGGAGGGGGCACTGGGAGGGACAAGCTGGTGCTACGGCTTTTCCTTTGGGGCAGGACCCGGGCAGTGTCCCTGTACTCCAACTCCTGCTGCTGGGAGGGCCTGGCCCCAAGGACCTTCTCGCCTCAGGCCTCCTGGTACCAGGCTGGGTGGGTGGGGCCTGCCATGGAGCCCGCTTGTGCCTCCACTTCCCCAGCCTACACTTCAGCTTCCAGTTAGGGTGAGAAGTGCCCCTCCCTGCTCCCTAGGCCACTTGCCTGAAGAGCTTGTGGCTCCTTCCAGGAGGGAGACTGGTCTGTCTCAGCCATGCAGCCAGTTACCTCCCTGTGTCTAACCCGGAAAGTAGGGGGGGGGGGGGAGCAAATGTGCTGGTGACCGGCTGAGCCAGGAGGCACAGGACGAGGCGTGCAGGGTTGTTCTTGGCAGGGCTTTGGGAGGTAGAAAGGGAGGTGGGGTGTGGGGAAGATGGGTGCTGACTCTGGACAGGGGCCCTGAGAGCGGTCATTGGCCCAAGGGGCTTGGGGGGCCCCCTGAACGGCTCACTGCGGGCACTCTTGTGAAATACCCTGGACAGGGGGGCAGGGGCATGCGATGCTGCAACCCAAAGCCGCAGGATGGTTACTCCATCAGCGATGGGGCGCCCCGCCCCGCCTGCCACCTGCAGGGTGGGGAGCTCCCCCAAAGCTTTGGGCAGCCCACTTCCCACTCTTTAGAGCGAGGAGTCTGAGAGACTTGGGACCCCGCTCAGTCTCCCCTCTGCGAGTCACTGCTGGGGATGACCCGCTGAGCTTCTGAGAGCAGGGCTGTGTCCCAGGCCAACGTAGGTCAGTGGCTGTAGGAGGCTGGTCCCTGGGCACACACGTGCAGGGCTGCTGGCCCCCGGCCCGACGGCCCTCACCTGCTGTCGGCCAGGCTGGCCTTTCCGGACCCAACAGCTCTCTGCTCTGGCTGCTGGCCCCCTGGGGCTGTGTTGGCTGGCGGCCTGGGGAGTGCCAGGCCGTGAGGGAGCGAGGGAAGTGCTGAGTCAGCATGACTCGCCAGGAACAGCCGCTCTGGGGTGCACACAGAATTATTTTTAAAGCTCAGGGCTTCCTTCTAGGCTGGCCCCTTGACCCTCTGATCTCTCCCCTGGTCCCCTTCCTTGCCTCTGCCTCCCCTACTGCCGTTCAATCCCCCTTTCCCCTTGGACCCTCCTGGCCTCCCCCGGGTTTCCTAGGGGTAGATAGACCCAGCTCAGGAGAGACAAGGCCAGAGGTCGGTCCTGGGGCCCGGTATCAGGGACTGGGCAGGTGGGGGCAAGGATGGGGGTGTCCAGGGTCCTGACCTCTGCCTCCTGTCTCGCAGAGTGCCTGCTTGCTGTGCCCCCGGGTTATGACGACCCCCAATAAAGGAAGCAAGGCCTTGAAGGTAAGCAGGCAGGTTGGGTACATCTGGGGCTAGGGTGGTACGGGAATGGTGGCTGCTTGGCCGTGACCTGTGCGCTGTGCCCCCAGGTGAAGCGGGAGCCTGGCGAGAATGGCACCAGCTTGACGGACGAGGAGCTGGTGACCATGTCGGTGCGGGAGCTGAACCAGCACCTGCGGGGCCTGTCCAAGGAGGAGATTGTGCAGCTGAAGCAGCGCCGGCGCACGCTCAAGAACCGCGGCTATGCCGCCAGCTGCCGTGTGAAGCGGGTGACGCAGAAGGAGGAGCTGGAGAAGCAGAAGGCGGAGCTGCAGCAGGAGGTGGAGAAGCTGGCCTCGGAGAACGCCAGCATGAAGCTGGAGCTCGATGCGCTGCGCTCCAAGTACGAGGCCCTGCAGACCTTCGCCAGGACCGTGGCCCGCGGCCCCGTGGCGCCTGCTCGGGGCCCCCTGGCCACCAGCCTGGGGCCCCTTGTCCCTGGCAAAGTGGCCGCCACTAGCGTCATCACAATAGTAAAGTCCAAGACGGACGCCCGGTCGTAGGGACACACGCTGGCCCAGGCGGGTCTGGGGGGGGCCGTTAGGCACGCGGCGCATCCGGCAGCCCTGTCTCCTTCCTCCTCCTCTCCCTGTCCTACCTCCTCCCTCCCCTGCAAAGCACAACCTGCACCCCAGGGGCGCCGGGCTGAGCCCCTTGATCTCCTCGTCGTTGTCATCGTGTGTTTTGTACGTTGGGACTGGTCAGTTCAGCGGTGACGTGGGGTCGCCCCTGCCCCCTTTGTACCAAGGCCACGCGGCTTGGAACCCAGAGGTGGTCCTTTGGGAAACAGAAAGAGCGAGCGAGTGCATCTCTGAGCAGGGAGGGCTCCAGGGCAGGGGCTGCTCTCTGTCCTGAGCGGTCCCCAGGCCCTGAAGGCTGCCGGGCTGGCAGGGAGCTGGGCAGTTCTCTCACAGATGGACTCTGCTCCTTGGAGCAGGGTGTCCTGAGGGCCCTGGACAGGCGGGCCACCAGCCTGGGTGCCGGGCACGGGGCGCCGTGTGGCTGTGGGCCAGAGGCCTGGGCACACTTGCCTGGCGCCTTGCACTGAACAAGACCAAATCACTGGTTGTGAGCGTACGTGAGGGTGTGTCCAGTGTCCTGCGATGGTCCGTGTCACTGTTTACATGACCTATTTGTGTGGTTACTAGCCCTTTATTTAAAGAGAGAAGTTCCTTTTACGAAGTTATTAAATTATATGTTTAAAAGCTAAAGAAAAAAAAAAAGAGCTGCAGAGTATTTATAAAACTGTCTTTTTACAAAAAAAAAAAAAAAAAAAAAAAAAAAAAAAAGCAAGAACATTTGACCCTATAAATGGAAAAGGGAAGAAAGTATAATAGAAACTTTGCTAGTTTAAAAAAAAAAAAGCCCTTTCTTGTAAACTTACAGACAAGTCTTTGTGGCTGTTGAAGTTTAGTTTTTATATACACAGAGTTATCAGATGTTATTTATAAAACTTAGTTTAAAAAAGAAAAAAAAACAAAACCAAGCCGCGAGCAACCGCAGGCGCGTCCCGACGTCCTCTTTGCTGACTTGCAGTTGTACCGAAAGTGACTTACTCCCCCCTCCGCTTCCGGCCGGTGCGCGTCCTCCGTGCCTGGTGAGGTCTTGTGCAGCGTCTGTGCTGGTGCTTCTGGTGACCTTTGACCTGTGGGTGTCACTTGTGTCTGTCTTCCTGTGTTTGCTTTTGGGTTTGGTTGTATTTTGCTTCTGCCGGCTTGCTGGGCAGGGGCTGGGGTGCCGGGCGGGATCTGCTCCAGTAGTTGGGGAGGGTCTGTGCCCACCAGCCCGGCCTCCCCAGGCTTCCAGGAGGTCCCACCCTTGCTGCCCTTGGCTTCGCATGTGTGTGTCAGGTTTGGGCTGGTCCAGCCCCAGGGCAGGTGAAACTGGGAGTTATCCCGGGGCCCCCCTCGCTGCTTCTGTGCCCCCACCTCTGGCCCTGGGTGGGGGCTTCGCAGACCAAGGAGTCAATGTCGGTGCCCACGGGGCCACGGCCACGCTGCCTGCCCCCCGCCGTCTTCCTTCTGGTGTCCAGTCAGCCTGCTTGGCTCCGGCCGCTGACCCCAGCTTTGTTCCTCTAGGCTTCTCATGGGCCTCAGCTGGGGCAGCCCAGGGGCCCCTTTTTCCCAGAACTGTGTATGTGCTGCGGGGCGGTGCTTCCTAGGCAGAACCGGGTGGTTTTGGGGGCCCACCTGCGGTGGCTCCTTCTGCCTGCCTGAGGGCCTGGGGGTCTCCACCATGTCAGACAAGGGCTAGTCTCCAGGGACAGGGCTTGTCCCTCCTCTCCCCTGAACATGCTGGCAGCTCGGCCTTGGGCCTTCTTCCGCCTCCTTCGGGATCTGTGTCTTCCAGGGATCCGATGCTCGGCTGTGGAGGTCCTTCTCTCGGGCTGAGCCACCTCCCCTTCCCGGCCACTCGATGGAGGCAACCGGTCTCCCAGGTTTGGCTTGGAGAGCTCCTTGTAGGCCTGTGAGGGGCTGCCTGTGGTGTCTGCCCCCAAGAGGCTTGTGCTGTCTCTGGGCCTTGGCCTGTTCTTGAGGTTGCTGTTGGCTGCTTTGGGGTCCTGAATCCCTGAAAAGCACAGAAGTGCAACCATTCGGCCTGGCAGGGCTTCACCTGGTGGGCAGCAGGGTTCTCATCCCAGAGTTTGGCCCCGCGTGCCTGTGGGACGGGAGCAGGGCATGCTGGCGGCTTCTGCCATCCCAATGGGCTGTCCGCATCCCGGCTGCTCAGAGGTGGTCCTGGCTGTGCCGGGTCAGCCTGTTGGCTTTGACTGTTGACTCCAGATTGCTTAGTGGCCTCCTCTCCAGGCTGCCTCTGTCTGGGAGGATCCAGGCAACAGGTGGTGGTGGTGGTGGCAGCAGCCTGTTGGAATCGCATCATGACAGTCAGTCCCTGGAGAGAGGTCCTGCCCGACCTGGGGTGGGAGGGACAGCACCCATGTCCATGGACAGCTCCCACTGCGGTCCTGCCCAGAGTCAGGGTCCGTCTCTCTGCATATCTGCCAGGCTGTGGACTGGAGGGTGGAGGGCGGAGGTGGGTGAGAACGGTGAGAGAAGGGGTTGAGAGTGGGTGGTGCTGAGCAGAAATTGCAGGTCATTGGTTTGGTTTACAGAAGCTTCTGGAGTTGATGAGGCCATGTCCCCAGCAGGGTTTTGGGTTTGAAGCAGCTGCCCCTTGGGTCTGGGGGAGCATCCAGTTCTCCTCAAGCGAGCCCTGTGGGGGGCCCCTCCACTCTCCCCTTCACCTGGGTTTCTTCACAGTAGGTTCTGTGTCCACATGTGACTGGTGTGTCTCTGATCCTTGTTGATTAGTTTTTCCCACTGTGAGTGTGTCGTGTTACCTCTTTCTCTCCACTTTTCTGACACAGTGAATCGAGGGCTTTGGCCAGAGCCAAGAATCCCAAACATGTCCACTAAGTAAACCATGCTGTGCTCCCCCCTCCCACTCTGCCCTCACCCTACTCCTCCCTCACCCCAACATGGATACTCAGATTTCAGAGCAGAACCTGTGGGCACGGGTCAGCTCCTGCCCGCACGGCCCCAGGGAGCCCTGCCCAGGCCTGGCTGCTGCTCCTGGCACTGCCCTTTGTACAGGTGGGAAGACACGGCTGCCCGGTGCGGCAGCTACGAGGTGTGCTGGTTCCTGGCAGGGCTGCAGCAGCAGCAGGCTCCGTGGTCAGTGCCCAGCCCGCAGCTCAGGCTGCTGTAGCTCCAGGACAGGTGGTCAGGCCCATCTGGCCTCCGCCTCCAGCTCCATCCACAGCTGGGAAGCCTGAACCACAACCTACAGCACCGTTTCCGCCCTGGGATCTTGTGAGTTACTTTTTTAGGCTGTGGTTTAGTGAAAGGAACCAACACATTAACGATTTTTTTTCCCCTCAGAAGCCACTGAATAATTCTTTTTGGCGCGTTTTTGCCTTCCTGTTGGCGGTCTGGTGTGGGAACAGATGGGGAGACAGGGGTGTGCCCTTGGGACAGATGGCCTGGCCTGTGTCCTGGGCATGTGCTGTCCCTGTGGCGGTGGCACACAGCCTTGGTGCGCGCGTCCCCTGTGAGCTGAGGAGCAGCCCTGCCAGCAGCGTCCGTCCCAGCCCCCCGCCCCCCCTCGCTCTGCGAGTCCCGGAAGCCTTTAACCAAACGGGAGCGGGTGCAGAGCCGCCTCCTGGATCTAGGGCAACAGGACAAGGGCTGCCCGATGGGTCCGGCTCTCCCGGCCCGAAAGGGTGCGGGAGACCCGCAGCCGGGAGGGGGTGCCGGTGGGGCTGGGGGGCCCCGCCCCGCGCAGTATTTATTGCTAAGTTATTGTCCGGGGGGCGGCGCGGCCGGGCCCAGGTATTTATTGCTGTACATAGTGTATGTTTGTGATATAAGGTTTTCTTTATTTTGTATATGATCAATAAACACCTTTTAAAAAGACGGACAGGTGCCTCCTTGGGGCTGAGCGCAGGGGGCGGGGTCGGAAGGGCGGGTCTCGCGCGCCTGCGTCAGCGCAGCGCCTGCCGGGAGGCGGAAGCGGAAGCGCGCGTCTGCCCGGAGCGATGGCAGCCGGGGGCCCGAGCCGCTCCGAGCGCAAAGCTGCGGAGCGGGTGCGCCGGCTGCTGGAGGAGCAGCAACGAGAGCGCCTCCGCCAGGTACGCCCCGCCCGCCCCGCGCCTCCACCGCCCGCCCGGCGCCCCGCGCCCTCACCGCCCGCCCCCGCCCCGCAGGTGTCGCGCATCCTGAGGAAGGCAGCGGCCGAGCGCAGCGCGGAGGAGGGCCGGCTGCTGGCCGAGAGCGAGGACCTGGTGACCGAGCTGCAGGGCCGGAGCCGGCGGCGCGAAGGCCTGAAGCGGCGGCAGGAGGAGGCGAGTCCCGCGGCGCCCAGTCCGCCGCCGCCTGGCCGGGCCCCTCGGGGGATGGGGAGGCGGGCGGAGCGGGCTCACGACCTGCCTGGGTCCCGGCAGGTGTGTGACGACCCCGAGGAGCTGCGGAGGAAGGTGCGGGAGCTGGCGGGAGCCGTGCGGAGCGCCAAGCACCTGGTCGTCTACACGGGCGCGGGCATCAGCACGGTAGGCGCGCGAGGTGGACAGCCGCGCACCGGGTCGGCCCGGCCTGGAGCAGCTCTTGCGGCTGGGGCGGGGCGGGGCGGGGCGGGGCGGGGGGGACCCTGCCCGGGGCGCCTCCCCCCTTGGGTGTCTGACCCAGGGACAGAGTGCAATCCTCAGTGAGTTGAGTAAAGCTGCTGACTCGCTGAAAATTCACGTTAAAAGCGGCTCTGAGTTCCTTCTTGTCTTAGAGAAGCTCGAGATGACTCCGTTTAAGGCTGCACCGTAGATGGACGTGTCTGGAGGCTTGAGCTCCTTTGTTATGCCCACTTAGAGAGGAGGGAGTGTAAAAGCGGACACAATGGCTTTAGTACCTCCGGGCGCCTCCTCATTTTAAGTTGAGGTCAGTGTCCTGTCCCCAGGTGCCCAGGGCAGGGCCAAGCCCAGCCTGTCCTGGCTCCCAGTCGCTGTTGCTCTGAGTGTCCAGGGAGAGGAGTGGAAAGCAGGGCAGTGCCAGTCAGGGTGCCCCAGGGAAGGCAGAGGCGCTGGGCCCTGGGCAGGGAGGATGCAGGACTAGCTTTGACAGGGCAGCACGTTATTTGTCTAATTGATGGGGGGCGGGCGCTGCGTGTGACCTACATGCAGGCCAGGCCGAGAGAACAGTGCGGCTTCCATCCAGAGAAAACCGTAGGTGACAATCATAAAGCCGAGAAGCGAATGTTGAGTCATGAGAAGTCCAGACTCGCCCTGGCTGCTTGTAGGAGGTGGCACTGGGTCCCAGCCTTGAAAGATGGATGAGATTTTACAGGCGAAGGAGTAGGACACTTTCAACAGGGGCAGTGCAGGGGCCCCTTAGAAAGAAGGTGTCTGCTGCCTTGACTGCGCCAACTTACCAACAGCCGGTGGTGCTCGGGCAGCCTGGCCACCTCCCTCCCCAGCCCCTGTGAACTCCCCTCAGGAGGTGATGTCCTGTTCCTTTTAAAGACCCAGAAGGGGCTGCTCACCCACGTGCTCTGAGCGGTGCTGTTGGTGAACGGTCCACGTTTCCACGTGCGTCAGAGCTGCTTACTGAACGTGAGCAGGAAGGAGACAGGGCCCCCAGAAGGGAGATCATGCAGCCTGAGTGGCCCAGGGCCCTTCGGTCCTGGCGTGCCTGCTCTGTCTGCCTCTCCCGCGGCTCCGTTTCACTGGCCTGGGAACGAGGGAAATTCAGTAGGTGTTTGTCTCACCTGGTGAGGTTTCAGTCTCTGTGGAGGTGGGGCGCAAAGTACTTATCGGGATGGGACGGAGGGGGGACCCCACTGAGCGGTTCACCTTCTGCACTGGCTAGAACCTGGGGCACAGATGGGCCGGACCAGTTACCCCCTCATTGTGGAGGACAGTGTGGCTGCAGAGCTGGGCTGGGGAGCCCCCAGGGGAAGCGGGGCTCATTGGAGTCTGGAAGGAGGAGCTGGACCAGGTGGGAGCGGGGTCCAGGCAGAGGGAAGGACTATGCGAGGTCTATCCCACCTGGGCTCCGGCGTGTAGACTAGGACACGCTCCGTCCCCTGTGGGACGAGTAGAGGCCCGTGCAGGGCCGGCCTGGACCGTGTTGGGAGAGACATCTGCTTCCTGCTCTTGGGGGCCGTCGGTGCCTGCAGTGGTGCCTGTTCACCGGGCTTGTCTTCCTCCTGAGCATGCAGGCAGCCTCCATCCCAGACTACCGGGGTCCGAATGGAGTGTGGACGCTGCTTCAGAAAGGGAGGCGCGTGAGGTAAGCGGCCCGCACAGCCTTCCCTGCACGGAACAGGGACAGCGGGGGGCCTAACATCCCTTCTCTTTCACCTGGCAGTGCCGCCGACCTGAGTGAGGCGGAGCCGACCCTCACCCACATGAGCATCGCCCGCTTACACGAGCAGAAGCTGGTAAGAGCCCCGCATGGCCAGCTGTGGACTTGCCGTGCCCACAGCGCGGGTCCTGGGCCACCACCTTGCCTGTCAGCCCACCGAGTGGTGTAGCCTCCTGGCTTAAGCCTCTCTCGAATCCTCCAAGAGAAGGGGGCGCGGTGCAAACGTTGACCCTCCAGCCTGCTCCACGGCCCTCAGAGCTGCTCGGGGTGGGCCCTCCTGAGTCCTGCTGAGACCAGCCTGCTTCTCAGGTTTTGCCTTAGAGGCTCCGTGCAGGTTGGGGTTGCCCCTGGTTTGGGAGCTCTGGGCGCAGGACGGTTGTCCTACTGCCTTGCTGCTGCCCCGCCTCCTGCCACGCGCTGCCCTGTCCCCGCAGGTGCAGCACGTGGTGTCTCAGAACTGCGACGGGCTCCACCTGCGGAGCGGGCTGCCGCGCTCGGCCATCTCAGAGCTCCACGGGAACATGTACATCGAGGTGAGCAGTGCCTCGGGCCGGGGTTCAGGGGGACCAGTGCCTCCACTCACTGTGTCCTCCCCCCTCAGGTCTGCACGGCCTGTGCTCCCAACAGGGAGTACGTGCGGGTGTTCGATGTGACAGAGCGCACTGCCCTGCACCGGCACCAGACCGGCCGGGCCTGCCACAAGTGTGGGGCGCCGCTCCGCGACACCATTGTGCACTTTGGGGAGAGGGGGACCCTGGGGCAGCCTCTGAACTGGGAGGCAGCCACCCAGGCTGCCAGCAAAGCCGACACGATCCTGTGTTTAGGCTCCAGCTTGAAGGTACACAGACGGCACTGTGGGTGGGCAGGGAGCAAACCTGCTGGCAGCTGGCCAGCGTGGCATGGCGCCCCAGCTTCCTATAGCCTTGTTCCTGGTGTGTGTGTGTGGTCTGTCTGTCCATCTGTCCGTCCCCACAGGTTCTAAAGAAGTACCCACGCCTCTGGTGCATGACCAAGCCCCCCAGCCGGCGGCCCAAGCTCTACATTGTGAACTTGCAGGTAACTTGCTGCCCAGTGGCACATCCTTCATCCCTGAGATGCCCTACCCTGCACTCCTGCACCTCGGGGGCTAGCCGAGTAGGACCCAGGCTTCGGGTATTGGAGGACTGAGCTGCTGACCTCATTTGCCTCCCCCTGTCCCCAGTGGACCCCAAAGGATGACTGGGCTGCCCTGAAGCTCCACGGGAAGTGTGATGATGTCATGCAGCTCCTGATGGATGAGCTGGGCCTGGAGATTCCTCCCTACAGCAGGTAAGGGGGTGCAGGCGCATTGCCCCCCTTCCTGCCCCTGTGTGGATGGGATGTGTCTGTCTTCTCTTGAGCTCAGCGTAGAGAAAGTCCTGAGGTGTTGCACCCGGTATCTGAGGCGTGACTGCAGTGTGGGGGCCTGCAGGGCCAGCCAAGGTCCCTGGCCGTTGGGACTCCCTGTGGGGAGAGGGAGTCGGCCGTGTGTGTCTGGACATTCCCCCTTTACCCCAGGCAGCCTGGAGGGAGGCCCCCGAAGGGACATGCTCTCCGCAACCCTAGTCACTCCGCAACCCTAGTGCACTCGGTTTGGGGAGCTGGCAAACTTGGGGAAGCTTAAAGAAACTGTTCCTTAATGCAGAAATTGTGATAATTTAGACATGGTGTATGTGTTGAGTAAAAAGTTTACACTTTCTTTCTCTGTGAATTTTCAGGGTCTTATAGGGGAAATCAGTAACTTCTTTTAATCAAAGGGTTCAAGAATTAAGGATCCCTTCACCTTCTGGGCCTGGCAATTCTTGTATGTTATGTTTGTGGTGTTCTGTAATGTGGGCCTATTGTGTACTGTACTTTTTTTTTTTTACATTAACTTAGCTCATTTTCCTTATCAGTGCTTATCTGTATCTTAAGTTTATAATATGTGGTTCTACATCTCAGACACATGACCTCACCCGGGAGCCCGTAGGTCACACCTCCCTAGTCAGCTGGCCTTCCCACCTGCCAAGCCTCACAGTCTGGGAAGGGGAAGAGGGTCTGGTCCCCCTGCCCCTGGCCATGCGAGTGAGAGGCGGGGCCCAGAGCTGCTAGTGCCTCATCCCTGCTGGGACGGCTCCTCCACCTGCGAGTGCCTGCCTTAGCTGCCGAGGACATGCGCTCTGCCGAGGCGGAGCTAGGCTGGGAGCTCCCTCTCTATGCAGAGCCCGACACGGCTAGGTCACAGGGCGGGAGCAGGGCCACCTCAGTCAGCGTTCCTGTCCTGGGGCAGGTTGTGACTGCGGCTTCTGGTCACTCCTAACCCAGGTTCCCCTTTTCGGCAGGTGGCAGGACCCCATATTCTCCCTGGCAACTCCCCTGCGGGCTGGTGAGGAAGGCAGCCACAGTCGGAAGCCGCTGCGCAGAAGTCAAGAGGAGCCCTCGCCTGGAGACCAGGGTGCACCACTTAGCTCAGCCCCCATCCTAGGTGGCTGGTTTGGCAGGGGCTGTGCCAAAGGCACAAAAAGGAAGAGAGTGACATAACCTGGTGCTTGACTGAGGACAGCAGTTGGCACTTTGCAGATGGCTGGAACTTGGCGGATCCAGGGGCTGGTGGCACCCAGCAGGTCCAGTGAGGATGCTCTGGGGGTGACATTGTCACAGTGACATGCTTAGCCATTTGTGTTTGTGGGGCGCCCCCTTGCACTGCTGTGCTTCCCCGCCCGCCTCCCCCACGGGTGGGCCTGGGTGCTGACAAGCGGCCCATCCAGTCTGCCCTAGAGGTGGCAGCCACGCCTTCCTGTGAGAACAGAACTAGGGCTACATCACACCTGGCCAGCCAAGAGGACGCACTGGTTGCCTTGCCTCCTCCTCCAGGCCAGTCTCAGGGGCCTCAACCCTATTTCTACTTCGAATAATGATGTTGACTTTATAGTAAACCTTTTTCTGTATGGTCTGCGGCCGAGGGCTGGTTTTGAACCTGAGCTCTCAGCAGACCTTTTTGTTGCTAATAAACTTATCTGCACTGTCTTCCCGCTTCACTGCGTGACGGTCCCGGTGTCGCTGTGGGGAGACAGGGCCCCGCTCGGCTCCTCGTTGGCGGCGGCGGTGGCGGGGGGGACGACGACGATAACGACTCCAGGTGGTTCTGGCCCCCCCCAGCCCCCCAGCCCTCCGCCAAGTGCGAGTCCAGAGACGGCGCGCTACGCCATTGGCCTCAGGCCGAGGGGTGGGCGTGGCCAGGATCTGGCGGCGCACACTATTGGCTGCGAGTGGAGGGGCAGGGCTCGGTTAATCGAAGGCCGCTCGCGCACGCCATTGGCCACGTGAGACAGGTGGGGCTGGGAGGGGGCGGGGAAGCGCTCTCGATTGGTCGCCTGTGGCGGGTGAGTCCCGTGTGACGGCGCGTGCGCGGGGCAGGGCGGCGGCGGCGGCGGCGGCCGCTCGGAGTTTGGGACCGGTCCGCGCCGCGGCCGTGGTGACATGATCCGCAACGGGCACGGGTTGGCGGGCGGCGCCGAGCAGCCGGGACCCGGGAGCAGGCCCGCCGTGCGGGTGTGGTGTGACGGCTGGTGAGCGCGGCGGCGGGCGTTGGCGGGTGGGGCCGCGGGGGCCGCTAAGCTGCCGCCGGAGGCGCGTCTTGAGCCGCTTTCGCCCAGGGGCCTCGGTCCGGGGCCTCGCTCGGCCTTCTACGGCGGGGAAGGGCGGCAGGCGGCGGGGGAGGGCTGCGGGCTCCCGGTGGGAGGACGCCTGGGACCCGTGCCGCCCCTGCACGACGCAGGCGTGGCGCTGGCCCAGCCCGGGGACTCGGCTCCCGTGAGCGCCCTTCCCGAAGGCGCCCCTGCCCCGCGATTAGCAGTCGCTGCGCCCCGATGCGGGCCGCTGGCCCAGCCCGGGACCGCGGTGGCGCCAGTCGCGTGCGTCCGATCGGACGGGGTTCATCAGGGCCGCCCTCCCTGGGTCTGTCAGGCTCCCCGACGTGCCCGGCACAGGACCAGACAGGTTCCCCCTCCCGGTGCGTGGGCAGCGTCAGTGTGGGAATAGCGTGACCCCAGGATCCTCGTGCCGCCCGCGGGTGTCCATCCGCCCGCTGGCGAGCCAGACAGCAGAGTTGGGTGATGCTCGGGGCTACCAGTTGGGCACTCGCCACCTACGAAGCTTCCTCCAACCTTTGCTGATGGAAGCAGAGGGGGAAACACACCCTCGGGGGCGGTGCCTCTGCCTGCGCACCTGAATCACCTTGGGGAGAGGGAGTGTGGCTGCGTGTCTGTGGACTCTGACCTTGGGGCCTGGCCAGGCCAGGTGCTTGCCCCAGCAGGTCACAGCCACAGGGCTGCAGTGACAGGACACGGCCTGCACCCAGGGCCACCTGCACTCCCTGCACCCCGGGCCTAGCCTGTCCACTGGGCACAGGGGTCGCGGGCCCCAGTGCCCTGGATTTGGACTTCCCTCTTCCCTCACCCCAGGACCAGAACCCTGTGACCCCCTCCCCCCAGCGGGTGAGACCAAGCTGACAGGTGGCACTGAGTGGAAGCAGGGAGAGCTTTTCCTATTCGGGAGGCCATGGGAGGCTGGAAGGAGTAGAAGGAACTTGAGGCCGCCGCTGGGCAGCGTGGTCTCCCCAGCACACAGAGAGCAGGTGGGACCCAGCCGGACAGCGGCTGCTGTCTGTGGCCTTCAGCTGAGTTCACTCGGAACCAGGCCCGGATTTGAGGCTAAAAGCTCTGGGACCAGGTGACAGGGAGGTGGTGGTTGGCCTCCCCCGAGGTCCTGGGGACTCACAGGGTTTCCACAGCCAGCACTTGGCTTCGTTCATCGGTTAGACTTCGTTTCCTGTTGGCCCCAGAGACTGGCCCTCGGTCTCAGGGTGGTGGAGAGGTTAGCTCCCCTCTCACTACAGCTTAAAGGGACCACTCATGGTGCTGAGTTTAGGAGGGGAACCTGGGGGCCGCGCAGGCCCAGAGTGGGGGCAGGAGCTGTGCTATGCGCTCTGTCCTCAGGACCTGCAGGTCGTGGCCCTGCTGAGTCTGGCCCTGGACATCAAGACTGGGCTGTGTAGAGATGAGCACCCTCCCCTCCAAAAGCCCAGACTCGCTGGACCCTGGGAGCAGTTCCCAGTGGCGGCTTCTCAGAGGAGCCAGCCTGTGCCCCTCACCGCCCACTGGCCACCCAGGACTGACTGCCCTGCCCTCTCCACAGCTATGACATGGTCCATTATGGCCACTCGAACCAGTTGCGCCAGGCTCGGGCCATGGGGGACTACCTCATCGTGGGTGTGCACACCGATGGTAAGTGGGGCTGCATCCACCGCCACCCGTGCCGCCTGGGGTTGTCCACTCGTTAGGAGGCCCCCACCATCCCCTGGGATTATGGAGGGGGAGGGCTCCCTGAGTGGTGGTGGCCACTCGGGTGTGGATGTGACCTCCGTGGTCACCATCCCGCTCTCCTTCTCTTCTCTGGCCCTAGAGGAGATTTCCAAGCACAAGGGCCCCCCAGTGTTCACGCAGGAGGAGAGGTACAAGATGGTGCAGGCCATCAAGTGGGTGGACGAGGTGGTGCCGGCGGCCCCCTACGTCACCACGCTGGAGACGCTGGACAAGTACAACTGCGACTTCTGTGTCCACGGCAGTGAGTGGGCGGGCAGGGCGGGTGCAGGTGGGGGTCACAGGAAGTGCTGGGCCTCCTTCAGCTCTGGGCAGCCCGAGCCCTTGAGGTCCTTCCCCAGAAATGAGCCCAGGCCACGGGGCAGATGAGCCCTGAAGGTCTTGGGGGCGTTGGGTTAACAGTCCTTGTTCCGTGTGTCTGTCACCTCTTAGATGACATCACCCTCACTGCAGATGGCCGGGACACCTACGAGGAGGTGAAGCAGGCTGGGAGGTACAGGTGAGCCCACCACGGCCCCCTTCCCAGAGGTGTGTGGGCTGTGGCCTGTGTGTCTCTGTGGTGACGGGATGGGGTGCTGCACCACAGAGCGGCCTGGTTCCTCTCATGCCCAGAGCCTCGAGGAAACGCTATCTGTGCAGAGCACCCCTAGGAGGCAGGTGACCCCACCTCTGTTGTCACCTCTGTCCCCAGAGAGTGCAAGCGCACCCAGGGTGTGTCCACCACAGACCTCGTGGGCCGCATGCTGCTGATGACCAAGGCCCATCACAGCTTCCAGGTGAGGCCCCCTCACCAAGGACGTGGCTAGGAGGGGAGGAGCCCAGGCTGCGGCCTCAGTGTCCTGGGCGTGGCCACATCTGGAGGGGGAGGCCCAACCTTCACCCTTTCTTGCAGGAGATGTCCTCGGAGTACCGGGAGTATGCAGACAGCTTCGGCAAGGTGAGTGCTGCCCGGAGCCACGCCCGCCACCGGCTCCCTGCCTCAGGGCACTGACCAGGTACTGACCAGCACTGCCTGGGGGAGGAGCAACGACGGCCCATGGACAGGCGGCTTTGAACCAAGCGGCCTGGCCCTCTCTCCCTTTCCAGCCCCCTCACCTGACACCTGCCAGGGAGATACTTTTCTCAGAAGGTTCCTCCCAGGTGACCAGCGGTGGCCTCAGGGTGCGAGGAACGCTGTGACCATGGCCTCCCCCCATAGCCCTAGGTGCTGGTGGCTGCAGTGGCCCTGTGGCCCCTGCCCAGCGTAGCCTGGATGTGCACTGTGCACTGTGGCCAGCCCTCCGTGTCCCTGCCTGAGACACTTGCCGGGAAAGAGCACTTGAGCCAGTGAGCAGCTGGCAGGCTGGGCTGGGGTTTAGTCCTGACCTGTGGCCCCCACCCCTGCGCCTCCACCCCACACGCGTGCCTCTCAAGCAGGCGGGCAGCCACCCCAGACTCAGCTGAGGGGACGGGTGAGGGACACGCCTGCGAGGCCTCTATGGCTGACCAGGGACTCCTCTCGGCTCGTAGTGCCCGGGGGGGCGGAACCCCTGGACCGGGGTGTCCCAGTTCCTGCAGACGTCCCGCAAGATCATCCAGTTTGCCTCTGGGAAGGAGCCGCAGCCGGGGGACACGGTCATCTATGTGGCCGGCGCCTTCGACCTGTTCCGTATCCTCTGGGCCTGGGCAGGGGCTCTGTGCCCACACCTGCCCCAGAGAAGCCTCGCTGATCTCGAGGCCCTGGGAGGTGGCTTGGGCACTGGGGAGGGTGGGAGGGTGCTGCCCCTGCCCTGCTACTTGCTCCTGAACCCGGCACAGACATCGGGCATGTGGACTTTCTGGCGAAGGTGCATGGCCTGGTGGAGAGGCCCTACGTCATCGCCGGCCTGCACTTTGACCAGGTCACCGCCCCGGGGAGCTGGTCTTGGGGACCCTGGCGGTGGGCTCGGTAGCCCATGGGGAGCGAGGCCCTGGCTGCTGACAAAGGCAGAGACGAACTGAGCTGGGGCCTCTTTCTGGGCAGGGTTGTCCCCTCGGCCTTCCCCACTCCGGTGGGTGCCCCACCAGGGTCGCTGGCAGGGTGCCTGCTGACCGCCCCCACTCTGGCCTTAGGAGGTCAACCACTACAAGGGCAAGAACTACCCCATCATGAACCTGCATGAGCGGACACTCAGCGTGCTGGCATGTCGGGTGAGCGCGGGCTGGCAGGGCAGGCCTGCAGTGGGAGGTGGCCCAGCAGGGACCCGCCATGCTGTGTTCCTGCGTGTGCAGTGGCCACCTCGGCCAGCGTGTGAGGCCTGTGGGGTCCTTGCTAACAGCTGTGCCCATCCCCACAGTACGTGTCGGAGGTGGTGATTGGGGCCCCCTACGCAGTCACTGCAGAGCTCCTGGACCACTTCAAGGTGCGGCTCCAGTGGCGGGTCCAGGGGGGCTGGGCTGGGGCTGCCTCCCTGGGACAGGGGGCCCTATGGATGGTCCTGGGCGGTCCCTGACCCCGGCTCCCTCTGCAGGTGGACCTGGTATGTCATGGGAAGACGGAAATTATGCCTGACAAGGACGGCTCCGACCCGTACCAGGTGGGCATGCAGGCCAGGGCCCCTTGCTGCTGGGGCTCGGTGGGATCAGTGCTCCTCCAGGGCCTCACAGGAGCAAGTGTCCCCACCACACTGGGGCGGTGGGCAGCCTCCCGGGGTCCTAGGAGGCCTCATCTCCCCCGGTCCTCACCCTTCAGGAGCCCAAGAAAAGGGGCATCTTCTGTCAGATCGACAGCGGGAGCGACCTCACCACGGACCTCATCGTCCAGCGCATCATCAAGAACAGGTGAGGCCTACCCAGGGCTGGTGGGAGCAGAGCCTGAACCCGGGGCTCGCACACTCACACCCCCGCTTCGGCCCCCAGGCTAGAGTATGAGGCTCGGAACCAGAAGAAAGAGGCCAAGGAGCTGGCCTTCCTGGAGGCCATGAAGCAGCAGGAGGAGCCGCCCAGGAGTGGGAGCCGAGGCACCTTCTGAGGGAGCACGTCCCCCGGAGCCCTGCTTCCTGTGCTCTCAGCCGCTCCCGGGGTTCTAAGCTGCAGCCCCAGACCAGGGGGCCCTGGAAGGGCTGGCGAGGAGGTTCCTGCCTCCCCCTCTCCGCACGGCGCCCTTTACAGCAGGCCCTATGCCCTCCCGTTAGGCTGCAGAGGGGGTCAGCACCGTGGAGGACCCAGTGGGAGGCCAAGTGGAGGGCACCTCCCCCCAGGGGCCACCGCCCTGCGTGCCTGGGGAGGCCTAGCTTCCCTCCGCCTGACTGCACTGCTGGGCCCCCATCCCACCCCAGGAGGCTGCAGACCCAGCTGTGCTTCCTGGCGCCCAGCTCGCTGAGAGTCCACTTCAGGGACAGTGACCCGAGGGGCTGCACCTGTCCTAGGTGCAGGCCAGGCCGCCTTCTGCACAGCGCCTCCGCCCTGTGCTGTCCCTGGTGTCCTGAGCAGCTCCTAGACCCGAGCCTGCTCCCAGGCCGCCTCCTGCTCCCCCAGACTCCTTGACTTTGTGCATAACTAGCTGATGCCCAACCGAATAAACCTGGTGGGCGGTGCTCTGTGTCAGCTGTTGGCCCTGCTCCCACCACCACCCACAGAGGGCAGCAGCCTGGCAGCCAGGGCCCCCAGATCCAGGCCACCTCGGAGGGAGGCAGTAAAGAGGAGGGAAGCAGAGCCAGCAGGTTCCCTTGGGCCTAGAATCAGACATCAGGACAGTGAGAGGCCAAGTCCCAAAGCTCCACAGGCCACGTGCAGGAAGGACTGGGGCCCAGAACCTCAGGGTCTCCTGCCCACATGCTGGCCCACGGGAGTGGCCGTGGCTGCAGGCACTGACCTGGTCACCTCAGTGGTGGCGAGCAGTGGGTCGCTGGTTTCTGTCCACAGGAGTGTGAAGGTGTATCCTCAGCCACCGCCTTTGTCCCTCCAGAACACTTGGCCCTTCAGCTTTGGTGGGGTGCGCCCCGTGGGAGCCAAAGCCAGCAACCCCCCCCCCCCCCCCCCGCCCCACTGCTAGCAGGAGGTGGGCCTGTCCTTTCTATTTTATTTTTTTAACAAATCCTAATCTGAGGGTATTTTTTATTGATTTTAGAGAGGGAGGAGAGAGGAAACACTTTGATAAGAGGGACCTCAATCAGATGCCTCCCATCCCCCCCACCCCCCCTCCGCCCCTCAGGGACCAGCCAGCACCTCTTGGTGTAGGAGCTTCGCTCCAACTGCCGAGCCACTGCCAGGCTCTAGCTCAGAACCAGCAGGAGCCCCAGTGTGATTGTTCACACCCCCAGGCTCCACCACTGCCCTCCCTCCCCTCTGAACACCCCAACTTCAAAAGTCAGGTGATGCTAGATCTCCCCGCACAGGCCTTCAGGCTATAGGGACCCCCTGAGCAGGAGACGGGGGAGTGGCCAGTAGTGGGCTCCTAGACGCTGGAGTAGCAGCCACAGACCAGCCTGGTGCAGAGCCTGGTGGGCCCCGGGAGGTCTGTCCCCAGAGACCACCAAGTGCAGTGGAACCTGAGTTCCACCCAAGCCTCCCTGAGGCCCAGTGGGCCAGTTGCAGCGGGAGGGGGGACACCCCTGCCCAGGCTCATGCTCTGAAGGGAACTCAGTTGGGGGTCGGAGCTGGGGCTGGAATGCACGGGCTGGACCCCTCCCCCAGGCCTGCAGCCCTCCACTTAGCGGAGGTGTCCTGCGCCGCCCGCTGTCCCCCCCTCCCAGGCACTGCACTGATTCCTTGCCCAGTGCACGCTCAGAGGCATTGGGGCTCCAAGACGGTGTGACCCCAGAGGCTGCCCCTTGGAAGGAGGCTCGTCTCTGGGGGACATGGAGCTGCTGAGGGGTCTCCCAAGGGTGGGGGGCGGGCTAAGGTCTGACGTGAGCAGTGGGGGCCCCTGCGGCGCAGTGAGGCTGGGGCTGCCCCTGGCGGGTGGTCAGAGCCCCTGGACTGAGGCGCAGCGGTCAGCCTGGCCGGGTCTGGCATAGAGACTGATCACTGCCCGGCCCCCCAGCAGCGCCCCCCCAACACACACACACACACACACACACACGTGGGAGAGGCTGGGCTTGTCATTTATTCACTCAACCCGTCTCCTATGGGCGGGCGCACCAGGCGCCATCTCCGCAGGTCCTGGGGTGCGCGCTGGGCCGGTCGGGCGGGCTCAGGCGCGGCCACAGTCGCTGGCGCGGAGCGACAGGGAGACGTCCGCCCGGCACTGGAAGGTGGCACTGCCGTCGGGGATGCGTTCACAGCTCCGCAGGTTCGGGGTGACGTCTTTGATGCAAATGGCCTGCGGACAGGAGGAGGCTGGGGGGCGCCCTGCTGCCGCCGCGCCCCTCCCCACCCCTCCCCAGCGAAGGCGCCGACCCCCACCCCATGCCTCTCCGCACCCCTCTCCAGGCCCCCGCTCTCCCAGGGCACTCACGGGGCTCCTCAGGCCGGAGCGCAGCTCTAGGAAGTCGCCAGCCCGGCCCTTGCGCCCCGCGCCCACCGAGGGCTCGGAGCGCTGCGCGTACGGGGACCCGCGGAGGCCGGACAGCAGCCCTGCGGCGCGGCCCACAGAGTAGGAGCCGGGCCCCGCCACCTGCTTGTACCAGGCGAGGCCGGGGGACGCCAGCAGCAGGCACCACGCCAGGGTGGCGGCCGCCAGCGTCACCGGCCGAGCCATGGGGACGGTGCGGTGCGGAGGGTGTCGGGGCTGGAGCCGCAGCAGCAGCGGGCGCCTTATACCCGCGCGGGGACGGGTGGGCGGGGCGGGCCTGCGGGAGCGGGGGCGGCGGAGGACCTGTCGGGCCTCAGGCGGTGCGAGTGCAGCTGCAGCTCAAGCTGGAGTGCTGGGGTGCCGACACCCCCACCCTCCCCAAGGTCCCCTCTGCTTCCTGCCTCTGCTGGGGGGGGGCACCCAGGCCACTCCCGCTGCCCATGGTCTGATCTCCAGGGGGTCACAGGATAGGGGCAAGGGGGGCTGCGCTGAACCCCCAAGTAATCTAAGGGCGCCTGGCCTGTCACCGAGTCCCCAGCACTCAAGAGGCGGGAGAGAGCCACTGACCACACTGCCCAGGACATAGTGTCGGGCTCTAAAGGGCAACTGGCCAGAGGCCACGCCCCTCTCGCACCCAACGGGAGGTTCCACCAACTGGGCAGCTGGAGGGGGGCAGGGGGGAGGGGGGAGGGACAGCAGAGCGGCCAGGCCCCAGCTCAGGCCACACATCCTGGGGTTAGGAGACGTCACTGCCCAGCAGGCTCATGGTTGCACACCTAGTAGGAGACCCTCACTGGAGACACAGCCCAGGGGGACCAGCTGGTGGCAGGGCAGCAGCATGGCCCCCTGAAGGTCGGTGGGGCGGGGCAGGGGGGGAGGAGCAACCAGGGGGGGTCTTCAGGGCAGTGGTGGCCCCTGCTCTAGGGGAGGAATGGGGTCCTGGGCCTCCCTCTCCCGAGGAGGCAGTGACTGGACTCTGTTGTGTGCAGGGCCAGGTGGGCAGCTGGGTCCGGCATGAGGGGACCAAAGGCCTGAGAATACCAGGCTGGACCCTAGGAACGTGCTGAGGAGCCTAAGTGAAGGGAGTGTGGGTGCCCCAAGAGGGCGCTGTGTGACCCGGGTAAGCAGAACCCCTCTGGGATGAGAGCACAAGTCCCAAGGGGAGGGTGGGAAGCCTGGGGGCACAGGAGTGACTCCCCAGGAAGGCAGGAGTCCAGGGGGCAGCCAGGACGATAGCGGAAAGCCTGGCAGTTGCAGGCCCTCCAGGGGTCAGCGGTGGTGGCCATGGCCCTGCCCCTGAGGTCCTGACTCCTAGATCCAGGCACATGGCAGGGAGGCCCAGGATAGAGGCAGCGCTGGCAGGGAGATGGGAAGCAGGGCCTGAGGGGTACCAGGCAGGGCACCGGCTCTGACCGGGCAGCTGACAATGGCCCTTAGGCTGTCAGGAGCCCCTCCTCCCGCGCCCACTCCCCAGATGTCCGGGCACAGGTTTCTCCCCCTCGATGTGTCCTCAGCCGCGCAGGGCACTGGGCTCCGAGGTCAGTGAAGCCCACCATCTTAAGGCTCCTTTCCTGTGGGCACATCCGGCAGGAAGTGGGTGCCACACAGGCGACCAGGAGCCCCGAGTGAACTGCCCTGTCTTCTCACCCCTGAGACTGAGGACAAACCAACAGCAACCATTACCCACGAGGCAGAAGGGGTTTCACCTCAGGGGCCCAGGGCAGCACCCTGAGGGAGCACTGCACGATGGGAGGAGTCGGTGTTGAAGGCTCCCCACAGAGCCTGGGAACCCCAGGCTCCACCAGAGGCCACCCAACTCCCAGAAGCTACTGCCCCCAGGAGCTGCACCCACAGGAGCTGTGCCCATAGGAGCCATGGGGAGCAAAGGGGCCCACAGGAGCCTCCCACAGGCTGTCGCCCCCCAGGTGACAGAGGCCCTGACACCTGAGGACACAGCCTCATGTCGGGACACATCCCTGTGCTACGAGGCACAGCCTCGAGGAGGGGGAGACGGGATGGAGACAGACCACCCAGCACCTGCCACAGCTCATAACACCCTCAGCAGCTGCTCGGGGACCCCCTGGCAGAGGGATCGTGGCAGTGGCTGCCAACTGCCCATTCAGGGCCCCCAAACCAGCTTGGCTTCATCAGTGAGAAACTGGCCTCTGCACCCCGCCTCCTTCCCGCCCCATTGGCAGGAACAGACCCCAGGGTCTTTGCGCCTCCAGGGCCTTCCAGGCAGAGCCCCTCTCCTGCCCCAGCTCTTCTGGTTGATGCTGTGCTCCTGTGCCCCCCCAGTCCCAAGTGACTCAGCTCAGCAGCACCCAGAGATGTTTATTCATGAGGGTTTTCATATCCACAGGCACCGAGGCCACGTCAGTGCCAAGAAAACAGGCAAGCAGAGGCCTCCAGCAAGGCTCAGGCAGTTTAATGAGTTTTACTCATCAGATAAAAGTGTCAACTTCGTGACTGAGAAAAGAGCACAGCGCCAGTCCTTGGTCCACCCCAGGAGGAGGGTAGGGGGGGCCTCCGGTGGCCGGGGTATGGGGCGCTCACTCCTTGAACTTCCACTCCTGGCGGCACATAGGGCAGTGCTGCTGCACCTGCTGCGCGTTCAGCCACTTGAGGATGCAGTGCATGTGGAAGCAGTGGGAGCACTGGCCCCACACCAGCGGGCAGTCGTCGCCCGGCACCTTACCTGCAGGGAGAGGAGAGATGCGGTCGCACAGGGCATGCAGCAGCACGCAGCGCCGAGGCAGGGACCCCAGGACGTTAGGGGTCGCGCCCAGAGTGGCCAGGACCTCTTGGAGAAGACAATTGCAGGAGTCACCCCTGATTCTGTGGGACGCCACCCCCATGTGAGCCCCACCCAGTGAGAGCAGCTGGGGGGGGCATCAGTGGCAGGAAGAGCCGTGGCCTGGCCCACAGCCCCCACTGCCAGCCTCTGGGGCTGGGCCTGTCAGCAGACATTGCAACCCGGCCACCTGACCTGCAATGCCAAGGCTGCACCGTGACTGTCTCAGCGCAGTAGGAGCCAGTCCTGTTTCTTTATAAAAAATATATACATTGACTTCAGAGAGGAAGGAGAGGGGGAGAGAGAGACATCAATGAGGAGACAGATCATGATCAGCTGCCTCCGGCAGGCACCACACTGGATCGAGCCCGCAATCTGGGCATGTACCCCGACTGAATCAAATCAAGATCCTGGTTCACAGGTCGAGGGTCAATCCCTGAGCCATGCCAGCCCAGCAACCTTTTAAAACATTTTCTCGAACTGCTGGTGGGAATGCAGACTGGTGCAGCCACTGTGGAGAACAGTATGGAGTTCCCTCAAAAAATTAAACATGGATCTCCCTTTTGACCCTGTGATCCCACTTCTGGGAATATATCCTAAGAAACCAGAAACGCCAATCAGAAAGGACATATGCATCCCTATGTTCATAGCAGCACAATTTACCATAGCTAAAATTTGGAAACAGCCTAAGTGCCCATCAGCAGATGAATGAATTAGAAAGCTGTGGTACATCTACACAATGGAATACTATGCTGCTGTAAAAAGGAAGGAGTTCTTAGCATTTGCAGCAGCATGGATGGAACTGGAGAGCATGATGCTAAGTGAAATAAGCCAGTCAATGAAAAAAAAAATACCACATGATCTCACTCATCTATGGATAATAGTAACCATTATAAACTGGTGAACAAAAATAGATACAGAGGCAGAGCAGCATCAAACAGACTGTCAAATTACAGCAACAAGGACAGGGACGTTGGGGGGTAACAGATCAGCCAAGGGACTTTTGTGTGAGCATTTAAGCATAACCAATGGACACAAAACACTGGGGGGTAGGGGAGGCTGGGGGAAGGGCAGGGGGAAAAAGAGATATATGTACTAATCTTTGTAAAACGTTATGTAATTAAAAAAATGATAAAATAATAAAGTAGCAAATCAAGCATTTTCTATAAAAAAATAAATAAAACATTTTCTCTAACAAAAATGTCACTCACTTTCTGAAGCTTTTATGACACAAACCAGAAAACTTAGAAAACACAAAATTATAGACCTCACTCCCCTGCCTGTGCCAGGAGCCGCTTGACACCCCCACACCCAGGGCCTTTCCGGCCTCAGCAAAACTCCGCTTGGAATCACCCTATCAAGTCAGGTCCCTTACAAACAGGAGGGAGACGGGGAGCAGGAGCAGCCAACCCACAGCTGGGGTCCTGAGCCCTGCCCTCGGGGACAGGGTGGTGCCGCACGGGCCTGCCAGTGTCCGGGACTTTCATCCAGAGCCTCCTGGGCCGTGGAGCAGCCTCACACAGCCTCGGCGCTCTGGGTTTGGCCACGGACTTTCACTTGGCAAGAGCAACCAGGGCCACTGGGTCTGCACGGAGAGCACCTGAGCCTGTCACACACCTTGCACCCCACCACCGGCCCCCTCAGCAGCCACCAGCAGGGGCCACAGAGGAGACTCTAAGCCCAACACCCTCCGCAGCTGTGCAGGCCCCTGGTGCCTTGAGCACCACCCACCACCCTCCCCCTACCACCCACACCCTCCCCACACCCTCCCCCAGGGCTCCACCACAAGACTTTTGAAGACTTTTCTTTTCAGAAGGTACAATCTGCTTAGAAAGTTGTAAGAACTGCCCCGCCCCCAGGATCCCTGGCCTCCCTGTACCCTTGGGAAACAACTTAAAATAGATTAAAGATCAGATCCAGCAGAGCCAATCAATGGCTACCGCAGGCCCCGCCCCCCTGTGGAGTTGGATCAGGATGGATTAGCTCCATGATGAGATTTCCTCCCAAAGCCGAACAGTAAGCCTAGAATTCCACTGCAAGAAGCAAAGCCCCGGGGCTATTCTGGGCCCACAAACGAGGCCTGGTCACCACCGAGCACGGGAGCCTCAGTCCCCACGCCAGAGTCCTCCCCTTGCTTCTGCTGTTCCCCGGGGGCTGACAAAAAACCCAGCCCCTGCAGCAAACGTCTGCTTTTGACCTAAATAGACAGCAAAACATTTCTACTTTGCAGAACAGGCCTGGGACAAAGGCACCACAAAGGAGAAATCCAGCGAAACCTGATGGTCAGCAAGATCTCACACTCACACACAAGCACACACAGGTACACACCAGCTTCCTAAAGGGGTCGGGGGCCTGAAAAAGAGAGTGGGGAGGGGGGCTAAGATCCAGCCGCTAAAAAACACAAGAAGATCAAACAGGCAGGGGGAAGGGCCCGCAGCCCCGCTCGGCCACCGGGAATGAGCACCACCGGGAATGGGCACCACCGGGAATGGGCACTGGGGCGCTGTCGGCGGTGGAAAGCGCCGATAGGAGACGCGGGTGAGGCGCGGGGCGCGGGGCCGGGGCGCCGGTTCCTGGGCAGCTGCCCGCTGCTCCCGCGTCTCCTCGCGAACCTCCTTCCTGGGCCGTTACCTTCCGTCTCAACCCCTCTCTGCGCGCGCGTCCACGTTCGGACCCAGACCCCCACCTTTCTCCTGCCAGCTCGTCTCGGGGGAGGCCCCAGGCCCCCTGCGCCTGTGCTTCCGGGAAGACGCGGGCACCAGGCGCGGGGGACAGGGGGCGGGGAGGCGCGGGGCGCGGGCACTCACAGTCCGGGCAGCAGCCGTTGAAGGCCATCCGGCAGATGCCGCAGTTCTCGTCGTTGGCCACCCACAGCCAAGTGGCCACGCCGTTCCAGCACTTGATCTTCACCCTCATGGCGGCGGGCCTGCGGGCGAGGAGGAGGCCGCTCCGGCGAGGCCCGGACACTCGCCGAGAGGAGCCCGGGCGCCGCACAGCTCGACGCGCACTCGGAGCCCCGCAGCGGCCGCCGGGAGATGGGGGGCCGCCTCGCTCTCGCTACCTACCGGGCCGCGGGGCCGCCGACCGCCGGAGACACAAGGCTTCCCGCAGCGAGTCCCCCAGGAAACCGCCCGGGGGCTGGGGTCGCCCGAGGGAAAGGCGGGAGCCCCGCCCCGGCCCGCCCGCCAGGCCCCGCCCCCGCACCGCCCGCCCGGAGGATTTAACCGCGCGCGGCGCCGCCTTCCTACAGTTGCAGCGCCGGCGCCGCGCGGGAAGGTCCAAAACACCCGCGACCGCAGCCCGGCGTCTCCCCGCGCCGCCCGCCCAGCTCCGACCCCAGCGCGCACGTGCCGCACCGCCCCTCGCCGCGCCCGCAGCCAATCGCCGGCCGCGCCGGGGACGCCGCGCCGGAAGTGACGGGCCGGCGTGCTGACGCGCGGGCTCAAGCCGAGGCCGATTCCGCGCCCGCCATGGCCGACAAAATGGACATGTCTCTAGACGACATCATTAAGCTGAACCGGAGCCAGCGGGGCGGCCGCGGCGGGGGCCGGGGCCGGGGCCGGGCCGGTTCCCAGGGAGGCCGCGGTGGCGGAGCGCAGGCCGCCGCACGAGTGAGCCGGGGCGGCGGGCCCATCCGGAACCGGGCGGCCCTCGTCCGCGGCGCGGCGGGCGGCGGAGGCAGGAACCGGCCGGCGCCCTACAGCCGGGTGAGTGCAGCAGCCCGCGGCGGGGCTGCGGCGGGCGGGGCGGGGCGGGGAAGGCGGGGGCGGGCCGGTGGGCGCGGGCGCCGGGCCGGGCGGGAAGGTCGCGCGCCGGCCGGGCCCGGGAGGCGGGGACCCTCTCCCCTTTGTCTGGGCCGGGCAGCCGGCCTCGTGGCGGGGGCTCGCGGGGACGCTGGGCGCGGCCGCCCCGGCGGCGACGGGAAGTTAGTTGAAGGGACGGAAAGTTTTGGGGCGGGAGAGCGGGCGGCCCCCTCGCGCCTTTCTCGGGCCCGGCGGGGGAGGATCCTGCGGCGGCCGCCAGGGGCGGAGGGAGGGAGGGAGAGCGCTGCGGCGGGACTCAGTTTCTCTTCTCGTTTTTGCCCCTTTTCAGCCGAAGCAGCTTCCAGACAAGTGGCAACACGACCTTTTCGACAGCGGCTTCGGCGGCGGCGCCGGTGTGGAGACGGGGGGCAAACTGCTGGTGTCCAACCTGGACTTCGGAGTGTCGGACGCGGACATCCAGGTGAGGGGGCGGCCTCGCGGTCGGCAGCCCCGCGTGTAATCGGTCGTGCTGTCGGGGGGTGTGCGCCGCGCCGCGCCCCTCCCGCCCTCCCTCCCAGGCGCCCCCCGTGCGCGCTGCGGGCTGCGGCGCAGAGGTCGTGCTGGAACCGAACCTCCGACAGCAGGTCCGCTTGTGCTGGGAAAGGCCCTCAGCCAGGCTCATAGCGAGGGGCGGGCCCGACGCCAGCCCCAGAGCCTCCGTCCCTATGGGACGAAAGGACAGGCCGGCCTGGCCTGCGCGCGTGGCCCCGCGTGGCCCCGTGTTGCGTAGAGCGCGTGCCCTTGGTGTTGGCCTGAGCCCTGTGTCTCTACCTGTTGTCTCACTTCCCACCACCCCCAGTCGCTCGCGGCCCGCATTTCAGACCTCCCTTTGGTCGAAGCCTCTCGGTTTGTCTTTGTTTTCAGTTGTTGGTTGAGTCCCAGAGGGACTTACGCTTGTTCTGCGGCTAAGTGATGGCACCGCGGGGGTCAGGCGTAGAGATGGCCGGGTCAGGGTGCTGGGCCGTCCTGGGCTCCGTGTCCCCGAGCTCAGCTGTGGGAGGACAGAGCGAGGCCGGTGAGCACTCACAGTGTCTCAACACTCTTTTTAAGGTGGTTTCTGGCATCCACTGGAAACCGCTTTTGGTGACCTCCTCTTCCCGCTGTGTGCCTGCGGCCGGAGTAGCCCCACACTCTGGGTTCCCTCTCCAACTCCCAGCCTGCCTGAGGTCAGGGCGGTTCCCATGGCAGCGCTTGACTTGAGCCTTTTCGGCAGGCTTGAGTAGGAGGAGAGGGAAAGGTGAGCCAGAACCTGCCCTGGGGGGGCTGGGGCAGGGCTCCCAAATCAGTGGGCCCTGGAGCTGGTGCACATGGCAGGTGGTGTCCCTGGTTCTGCGATCTCGGCCTTTGCTGATGGTTGGCACTGTCTCGGGTGTGTTGTCAACTCCTTTGTCAAAGAGGACAGCGACTTCATGGGCGCCCCTGACGGGCGGCTTGTGGTAGATGTCAGGCCCCCAAGCTGGCAGGAGCCCTCAGGCCCAGCTGTTCTAGAAGTTGCTGTCTCGCCTGCCCTGTCCTTCCCCACATCCCACTCCCACCGTCCTGCCCCCACCTGTATGTCTGCCCCCCAGGGAAGTGCCCTCAAAGTAGCTGACACTCCCGGGGCTGTCCCTGGGCCACCAGAGGGAAAGGGTGTGGCTCATGATGCTCTTCTGGACTCCCAGGAGCTGTTTGCGGAGTTTGGGACTCTGAAGAAGGCCGCCGTGCACTACGACCGCTCTGGCCGCAGCCTGGGAACAGCCGACGTGCACTTTGAGCGGAAGGCAGACGCCCTGAAAGCCATGAAACAGTACAACGGCGTCCCTTTGGATGGTGCGTTTGGGGTTGGACCCAGGGAGGCTGAGGGCTGTCACCTGTATGCTTAGCCTCCAGGTTGAGGACACTGCCTTCACCCCCTTGCTTCCCATTCTGCCACTCTCTGCTGCCCCCCAAGTCTGGACCCGTCCAACAAGCTACGTTGTTCCTCCCCTTCTTCAGCTCCTTCCCTTCTGTAAGCCTCGCCTTCGAGAAGCACCGCAGTAGTGTAGTGCTCTGTGGGCAGGCGGGCTGAGGGTGTCCGGGCCCCCCATTTCCACCTGTGAGCAGTGCCCACCTGGCCCGGCTAAGGAGTGAGGCGTTGGCAGCTGCTTGGTGCTGCCTCATTCTCCTCCCAGTGGGTCCAGGCTGTCTTGGTGGGAGCATTGGGGGCAGCAGGTGGGGCGCCCTGGTGGGTGTCAGGCTCCGGTGGGAGTATGCCCTCTTGTGTCCCTGCCGCAGGCCGCCCCATGAACATCCAGCTCGTCACCTCACAGATAGACACGCAGCGCAGGCCAGTGCAGAGGTGAGTCTGGGAGCGTCTGGGAGGCTGGCCACAGGCTCATCATCAGGCCCCCAGATGTGAACGCACCCCCTTCTCCTTGCTAGTGTCAACAGAGGCGGGATGACTAGAAGCCGAGGGTCTGGAGGCTTTGGCGGTGGTACTCGGAGAGGCACCCGTGGAGGCAGCCGGGGCAGAGGCAGGGGCACCGGCCGGAGCTCAAAGCAGCAGATCTCTGCGGAGGAGCTAGACGCCCAGCTGGACGCTTACAACGCAAGGGTGAGTCCTGGGCATGAGGCTGGCCTAGTGGGAGGGTGGGGAGCCCTCTCTTTTTTGGGGGTAGGACCTCCTCTGACCTTTTCTCTTGTTTCAGATGGACACCAGCTAAAGCACCAGCAAGTCCGTGCATGGAGCGAGGCCTGGACGTCATCTCGCTCTGCTTCCCGAGGGCGGGCCAGCGGGGCCCTGTGGCCAATGATGGAGTTGTTTCTTCTGTTTTGAAATAGGATTTAAAACTCATGTAAAGATTTTTCTTTTCCTTTTTTTTTTTTTTTTTTTTTTTTTTAAATTCTGAAACAGACCTGTTTTGTACCGAGTTATTTTTGGGATAAATTTTACTGGTTGCTGTTGTGGAGGAGGTGGCGTTTTCACCTTTGCCATAATAAACAGAAACGTGTGTAGAACTGGAGCTCTGATTCGTCGTTGGAGCCCTCGCTGGGGCCACTCTCTGGTGCTAAGAGGGAGGGAGGGACACGGCAGGTGGGGAGCAGCCTTGCTGGCATCTGGTGTCCTGGGAGGCTGACACTGTACTGGGGAGGCGGTGGCTGCCTCCGACCTTCCAGGGGTCCTGGGCAGAGGGAAACACGGAGCAGTAGTCCCTGCTCCTGTAGCCACTTGTCACCTGCTTGCTCCATGAGGTGGGGTGGCCACCAGTGCTACTGCCAGATTGCTGGTGACTGCTCGCTTGTCCCCTTCCTCCGCTGCTCAGGAACTTGGCGTTGGCATCTCTGACTGCAACATTCTCTCTTCCTGTTGGCCAGGGCGGAGCAGGGTATGGGGGTCCTCTGCCTGCGCTGGTGGAGACTGGCAAGTCTGACCTGCAGAGCCAGGGGACAGTGGACACACATGACCTTCTGACCACCTTCCAAATAGGACAGAGCAGGCTGGGACCACAGTGGATGCAGGTCAGGGGGACCCCAAGCATGCTCAGCCAGGCCCCTCCTGGAGGCAGCCTGCAGCTTAGGCTGCTCCCAGTCCCATGGGGCTGCAGTGTGACTAAGGGTGGCCCTGTCACTGTCAGCTCCAGTGCTGTCCCTAGAGAGCCAGTGGCTGCCACGATGCAGCCTGGGCTATGCTGGGCACTGAAGGGGCCCATGGAAAAGCTGAGCCTGGCTTGAGCTGCTGTGGCCTAAGGGGCGGATGTAACATCATCCAGGCAGAGGTGGGCACATCCCTGAGGAGGTGGCCTTGGGCTGAGCAGGGGCAGGCCAGGTAGGAGACTGCGCTGGGAGTGTTGACAGGAGAGGTGGGGTCATCTTGCTCCCTGTTGTCCAGAAGCTAAAGTCAGCACCTGGTAGAGGGGTGAGGTCCCCATAAGTGCTGGAAGTGCCAACCACTGGGTGGTGAGCTGGGGGGTTCCTCAGGCTCTGGGGGAGCAGTGCTGGGCTCCATCTTCAGGTGCCAGGAAACAACGGAATAAAAAGTCCCAGACAGTGGAGACTGTGGACATTTGGAGGGGAGCTTTACAGGCAGCGGAAAGGCCCTGAGGTGAGGACACTGGAAGCTGGGACAACCCGGGCCCTGGTGTGGCTGGTTGGAGGGGCTGCTGTTGAAGGAAGGGGCCCTGATAAAGGCTGCGGGCAGTTTTCGGGGCCTCCCATGGGTGACATCCATAGACAGTGCCCAAAGGTAGATGTGGAGTGGGCTTTCAATGTGTAGAATGTGAAATGCTTGTTTTAGAAAAAGATTTTCAATTGAAAGAAAACATTGAGGGGAAAGGGGATGATGGGGGAAGGGGGTCATATGTAGTACTTTCAACAACAGAGATTTTAAAAAATAAAACATTCAGTGGGCACAAAAAGCTGATGATACAATCGTTTTCCCAGCACTAGTCAGGTGAAACCCTCATTCCTACAGGCTTTTGAAATGAGCCCTTTAATAAGATAGTGTGGTCATGCCATTACGTTTTGCCCTCTGTATAACTCAGATTTTTTT
>PVJC01009009.1:30874-47082 GCA_004026665.1 Murina feae | reverse complement strand
TAAGATTCTCTCCTTGTCTTTTGCTCTTGGCATTTTAATTATGATATGTCTTGGTGTGGTCCTCCTTCAGTTCCTTTTGTTTGGAGTTCTCTGCGCTTCCTGGACTTGGAAGTCTATTTCTTTCACCAGGTGAGGGAAGTTTTCTGTCATTATTTCTTCAAATAGGTTTTCAATATCTTGCTCTTTCTCTTCTTCTGGCTCCCCTATAATTCTGATGTTTGTGCGCTTGAAGTTGTCCCAGAGACTCCTTACACTATTTTCATACTTTTTGATCCTTTTTCTTTTTTCTTCTTTTCTTTTTGCTTGTCCCGCTGGGTGGGTTTTGCTTCTTCATATTTCATATCTTTGACTTGCTTCTTGAGATCCTCTCGTCTGCTGTTGGATGTCTGTATAATATTCTTTATTTCAATCAGTGTACGCTTAATTTCTAGTTGGTCCTTTATCATATCCTTGAGGGTCTCATTAGATTCATTGAGGATCTCACTAAATTTATCAGCAGTCTCACTAAATTTATCGGCAGTCTCTAGAAATTTCTTGAAAAACCTAATAACTGTGGTTTTGAACTCTATCTCCTTTCATTTTCTTTCCTCCATTTCTGTCATTTGTGACCTGTTTCTTTGTCTCCGCATTTTGGCTGCTTCCCTTTCTGAGTTAGGCAATCACTGCGAAGAATAACCACTTGGTTATGAGAGTCAGCTGTGTCTACAGTGGGAGAACTGTGCTGGAGACAACCTTATGGGGCAAGAGTTGTTTCAGTGGGGCTTTTATGCTCACTGCATCTGCTTCCGAGTGTGTTCCTTGTGGATCTGTTTTGTTTAGGTTAGTCCCACTCTGGGCACTGGGTTAGGCTGGCTCCTGTATCTTTAAGGAGGTGTTGATTAAGCCTTTGCCTTAGGCTACTCAGCCTTTTATATGCAAAAGCCTCTGAAGCAGCTTGGGAGGGGCGGGGCCTCGGGGAGTTTGCAGGGCAGGGCAGAGCAAATAGCTATGGCGCTTCTCAGCCCTGTGCTGAGAGACACCAGGTCTCTGTGTCCCACGGTAATTGCTGCAAGCAATGCTGAGAGAAACCTGCTTTGGATTTTCTCCCGGTGCCAGTCAGTCCCCCTTCTCTGGGTGTCTGGGTCCTCAGAAACTCGCCTGGAACTGGAGTTCAGAGCCACTGGGAACTTGTGGCTCTCTCCGTTTTGGAAAAGAACCGCGTCCTCCGGCGCCAGCCCTCTCCCTGAGCCCCGTGCGCGCACCTCCGTACCTCTGTACTTTGCTTCCGCCGCTCCTCTGAGTCTCAGACTCTTTTCTAGTTGTAGGATTTTCACTCAGCCAGCCTTCCTGTGGGTGCGAGTGGTGTCCGTGTGTTCTTTTCGTGGTTTTTCTGAAATAGTTGTTCACGGCTGCATTTACGGTGTTTACCTTATGCCGCCATTTTGCTGTCTCCAGCTCCCTTCTTTTTAGCACTGAATATTCCACTGTCTGGATGTACCAGTTTATTTACCTTCTGAAGGACATCTTGGTTCTTTTCAAGTTTTACCAATTATGAGTAAAGCTCCTATAACAACCTGTCTTAAGCCCTAGCCGGTTTGGCTTGGTGGATGGAGTGTCAGCCTCCAGGTTCGATTCTGGTCAAGGGCATGTACCTTGGTTGTGGGGACATCCCCGGTGGGGGGTGTGCAGGAGGCAGCTGATCAATGTTTCTCTCTCATTGATGTTTCTAGCTCTCTATCTCTCCCTTCCTTTCTGTAAAAAATCAATAATATATATTTAAAAAAATAGAAAAAACCCCACAAACTTGTTTTAAGGTTTAAGTGTGGATTCTTTTTGTTTTAAGGTTGACTATTTCATTTTATGTATATCAAATTTTACCTATTCATCCATCGATGGAGAGTTGGAATGCTTTCACCTTTCTAAAAAATATTTTTATGGATTTCAGAGAGGAAGGGAGGAGGAGAGATAGAAACATGAATGATGAGAATCATTGATCAGCTGTCTCCTGCACGCCCCCTACTGGGGATTGAGCCAGCAACGCGGACATGTGCCCTTGACCAGAATGGAACCTGGGACCCTTCAATTCATAGGCCAAAGTTCTAGCCACTGAGCCAAACCAGCTAGGGCGCTTTCACCTTTTGACTATTGTAAATAAGGCTGCTATGAACATATGTGTACAAATAATCTGTTTGAGTCCCTGCTTTCTCTTAGATATATACCAAGAAATAGAATTGCTGATCATGTGGTAATTCTGTGTTAATATTTTGAGGAATTGCCATATCCTTTTCCACAGCTGCCCCATTTTACATTCCCATCAGCAGTTCACAAGGGTTCCAGTTTCTCGGCATCCTTACCAATTCTTATCTTGTTTATTTTAAAATTTTATTTTTATTGATTTTTAGAGAGGATGGGAGAAGGAGAGAGAGGAACATCGATGTGAAAGCAGAACATTGATTGGCTGCCCTCTACATATCCCTTACCAGGGATAGAGCATGCATCCGGGCCATGAGCCCTGACTGGGAATCCAACTAGCATCCTTTTGGTGAAGGGATGATGCCCATCCAAGTGAGCCACACCAGCTGGACCATATCACTTCTAATTGGCAATAAAGTATTTTTTAAATGAATTTATGTACTTTTTTTTTAGACCTAATGTGCACATTTAATAGAATACAGTATAGTGGAAACATACCTTTTTTAAAAATATATGTTTTATTGATTTAAAGAGAGAGGGAGTGGGAGGGAAAGAGAGAAACATTGATCAGTTGTGCACTGTGACCAGGGATTGAATCCCGCAACCTGGTTATGTTCCCTGACTGTGAATTGAACCAGCAACCCCTCAGTGCATGGGATGACCTCAACCAACTGAGCCACATGGGTTAGGGCTAAACATAACTTTTATATGCACTGGGAAGGCAAAAAATTTGTGTGACTTGTTTTATTGCGATGCTCTTTATTGTGGGGCCTGGAACTGAACCTGCAATATCTCCGAGGTTTGTCTGTATTGTCCTTGGATACACAATGTGCAAGGATTTTATTAGGGGGATGTGTCTGAGAGAAAATGAGGGGGCTGTACAAAACTCAGAGTCATCAGACTGTGATTCAGATTTGACCCATAAAGATTGAGAGGAAAGTTTGGATGAAGTCTAAGGAAGTTTCAAGGTTATTGGGAGTCCTAGATCCAAAGTCAGCCTTTGCAGGAGTCCTGTGTCTCCAAGTACAGGCCTAACTTAGTATCCTTGCCACCCTCATTCATTGGCTATGTGCAGCCTGTGAGAAGTGTGACTTTGAGCAAATGTAATGGATTTCAGAGCATAGCAGATCTTGATCAATTAAGCTCTTTGTATTTGGAAGTCTATAAGCCACATTTCCATGGCTGCCACAGAGCAGTCAGAGAAGACCTCTCCAGAGAGGTAACATTTAAACCAAGATCTGAATGGTGAGCAGAGGTTAGTTAGCCTTTCAGTAATCTTTGAAAACAGCATTCTAGGCATGAGGAACACAAGTGCAAAGGCTCTGAGGCAGAGAAGTCTTGCCATGTTCTAGAATGGAATGAAGGCCAGTTTGACTGCAGTCTAGTGAATAGAGAGGTGAGGAAGTAAGAGACAGATGAGCATGAGACCATAAACAATGTTATAAGCTACGGTAAAGAGTTTGGATTTTATTTTTGAGACATTTGGAGACTACTGGAAAATTTTTAGCAGGATTGTACTGTCTGGATGTACTAGTCTTAGGGTATACCCAAGTTACTGAATAGCAATGAATTGTTGGTAAAAATAAGAAAATTAGGAACCTGTTCCAGTAGTACAAGTCAAAGGTTATGGTAGTTTGGACTAGGATGGTAGCTGTAGGTATTTCCTATCCAAAGTTAAATACAATCCTAATAATTCTGTCTTTAATTATCTCTACATTTTGTGCTTTCCCTGTTCTAGTCACTAACTAGTCTGTTATTGTCTATTCTTATATTTTCTTGTCTTATATGGCAATAACCTCTTAACTGGTTTTTGTTCTGCGTACAGTTTTGGCCCACTTCAATTCATTTTCATACAACATTATCCCATGATCCAACTGAAGTGCAACTGTAATGATGCAACTTTCTAGCTTAAGAGTTTTCCAAAGTGTGATCACTGTCTGATATCTCAGAATGTCTTGACTCTTTATTTCATCTATCCCCCACCTGTACTGGTTATCGTATTGTGAAACTCTTATTTACCCTACAAATCATGAATTCCTTTTTGAAACCTTCCCCATTCACCATCCCTGATATCTTAGTTAAGTGTCCTTGTAATATCTTTTCTTTGGTGCTTTGTAATGTGTACTTGTCTCTTTCCTCAATCTGTGAATTCTCTGAGGGTTAGTACTGTGAGAATCTTTTGTGACTCTGCTTTTAGAATGTTAGTGTACTGATCCAGTATCTCATGCAGTCCCTGATTATGCACCATAGACCTCTTGGAACTCTTGGTTCAATAAGTGCAGCTTTCAGTGTTCTGTGATTTTTATCCTGAAGTCTTACTTTCTTCCGGTGCTCTGATAACATATCTATACTTTCCTCTTTTAGAACTTACAGTGACTTATCTGTACTTATTTATTTCATTTTGATTCCCATGATCAACAAGAATTCAAATATATCTTTTGGTAATAGCTAATAGTCTTATCTTCGGAATTTTATTGTCTACTCAGGGTAGGTTGCCCTGATTGTTGGTCTTTTTTCACAGTTTTATTTTACATCTAGCCTCCCAAAAGAAGTTGAGTTTAAGTCTTGGCAGTTTCACAATAGTTATTCTAAGAATAACTTCCTCCTCCTACCAGTATCACTCTGCAAGTTAATTACTATTTGCTAATAAGTTTTATCAAATTATCTCCTTTTTATTAGAATATGTGCTCCTATACCTATAGGAGAAAAATAAACTCTCTTTAATAAGTTCAGTTTATTTTGGGTACTTTAATAATATAGTAATGAGCCCAGAATGATACTTTTTTTGGGGAAATATCTTTCTTGCTAATGAACTTTTGATTATTTGGAATATGTAACAAAGTATATTGTCCATTTGTTAACCTATAAGTAGTGGCGGTTATAAAGCCTTTAGGTAGCAGGAGAGAGTATTCTGTCAGGCACTTAAACTGGCACATAGTAAAATAAATACCAGTAAAAGGTAATTAAAATTTTAAAACATGCCCTAAGTAAGATTCCTGTGGTACAAATACTGATTTTTTCCACTTAATTATATAAAAAAACATAAACAGTGGACACATGTTCAGTTCATTTTCTGATAACCTCAAACTTTCATAGAAAAATGTGAAGCTATCTTATGGATTTCTTTTAAAATCTTCTTCCTTTAGAGTTCTATAAAAGTAATCATCAAATTTTTATTAAGTATTTATATTTATGATTGGTAATGAAGGATCAGTAATGGTTGTTTTTAAACCAGTTTAGAAGTGAGTTTATCAAAGTTGTATAGGTAATCTTAGTGGGTTTTTACCCACCAAATGCTAACATAAATTTAATTTATAATGCAATTTGCCAAATCATAACCCTAATTTTTAGTTCTGAAAGTTAGCATGTTTATTGTACTTTTTTTATGCAAGGTTTACTAGTGGTTATCCTACACTAATATCAGGAGTAATTAGTAAGAGCCATCTTAGTAAGAGCAAAAAACGATTGAATCAAACTAATATCAAGAGGGACTAGTATCAGTATTGAAACAATGTATAATAGAAACTAGTTATACTGTGGTCAAGGAGATACATATATCTAGTACACACTTGCCTCCTTTGTAAATTACATCAGCCAATAAATTTTTTAGAAATCAAAGACTAGATTATGATTTTATCAAATAGCAAATAGTTCAGAATGTTCTTTATTGATCTCTTATGTTAGTTTTGCTGCCTTTTTATTTAAAAAATGTAGTGGTATTTTTCTTTTCTTTTTTTCTCATGAACTTATTTTCTTTTTTTCAATTCAAAATAGAGCATGAAGTTATACTCCCTTGGTGGGAACATCTCAAATAATATGGGATGTTAATTTTGCATTTAATGATTGCATAACGTAAGTCAGATTACCTTTACTGTTGTATAGACAAACACACCACGCCTTACACCACCTCTCTCCCTTACTCTTTCTCCAACCCTCCAATTGAGCAGGAAAAAGAAACTCACCAAAGGGCAGAGCAGAATTAACAATAAAGAGTTCATTGATTTGGCTTTGGGGCACAAACTGATGGAAAAGAAATTGAATTTAGTAAATTATGCTATGAATCACTTCTCTGTAAATTCACTTGTGGATTCCTGTTCTCAGAATTTATCTGTCCTTTTGGCAAGATACTCTCAGAAACTCCATTACCAAGACCCAGAGGGTGACTTAGTAATTAAGGATGAGAAGTCTAAAACAATTTTTTTTCCTTCAGTATATAAAGACTTTTCTCAGAGATCCAACTCAACAAACTCCTGGGAGTGATGGACTTTTGGAAGAATCCCAGTTCTTTCAGAATAAAATGACTCTTTTGATGCTGATCAGAAGAAGGGTTCATCGTTATATGATGCCCAGAACACTTGATATTTGCCCTCTTGATTTTTTAGCAACTGTTTTCTTGAGATATAATTCACATACCATACAATTCTCCCTTTTTCAGGGTACAATTCAGTGGTTTTTACAGTAGTCACAGAGTTGAACAACCACCACAGTCAATTTATTTATTTATTTATATTGATTTCAGAGAGGAAGGGAGAGGGAGAAATGGTGTGGTCCTTTTTAGCTTCCTTTTGTTTGGGGTTCTCTGTGCTTCCTGGACTTGTAAGTCTTTCACCAGGTAGGGGAAGGTTTCTGTCAATATTTCTTCAAATAGGTTTTCTATATCTTGCCCTCTCTCTTCTGGCATCCCTATAATTTGGATGTTGGTATGCTTGAAGTTGTCCTAGAGACTGCTTACACTATCTTCATATTTTTGGATTATTTTTTCTTTTCTAGTTGGGCGTTTTTTGCTTCTTTGTATTTCAAATATTTGACTTGATTCTTGGGATCATCTGGTCTGCTATTGGATCTTTGTATATTCTTTATTTTAGTCAGTGTATGCTTAATTTCTCATTAGTCCTTTTTCATATTCTTTAGGGTCTCATTAAATTTCTCGGAGGTTTCTAGAAGATTCTTGAGTAACCTTATAACCTTATAACTCTATGTCCAGTAGTTTGCTTTCCTCCATTTCTTTCATTTATGACCTGTTTCTTTGTCTCCGCATTCTGGCTGCTTCCCTGTGCTGATAGAGTGGCTTTCTGTGCTAGGTGTCCTATTGGGCCCAGTGGCTCAGCCTCCCCAGTTACCTGAGGTGGACGCTCTTGGTGCACACCTTTGTGGGCTGTCTGCACAGTCTTGCTGTAGTTAAGCCTTGCTTGCTTGCTGTTGTGTATCACTAGGAAGAATTGACCTCCAGACCAATTGGCTGTGAGGACCAGTTGTGTATATAATGGGAGAACTGCTGTGCTGGAAACACCCTTATGGGGCAAGACTTGCTTCAGTGGGGCTTTGGTGCTCACTGAGTCGGCCCCCTGAGTGTGTCTCTTATGGATCTGAAGAGTTTTGATCTGGTATGGTCTCACTTTGACCACTGGGAACACTGGCTCTTGGATCTCCAAGGAGATGCAAAGTCAGCCACTGCCTGAGGCCACCGAGCAGAAGCTACAGAGGATTTGCAGATTCCTCTCTTTGGGTTTGGAGGTGCCCAGATGAGGCGTAGCTGTGAAGCAATGCACGCTGCTGACAGTCTTAGGCCTTCTTTTGGAAGCTCTGGGGTTCTTTGACCCAGCTGCAGTTAGGTTGCAAAAGGCCATGCCATTCACATGCAAAAGCCTCTGTGCATAGCTTGGGTGGCTTTGTAAATTTGGTTGGGTGGGGTTTCAGGGAATCATCAGGGTGGAGCAAACCATAATGGCTGCCAGTCTGCTCTGCCTCAGAGCTGTCTGGGGGTCTCTGTGTCCCTCAGCCCCATGCAGAAACAGTGATCACTGCAAGCACCTCTGCGAGAAAGCTGCCCTCACATTGCGGCCCGATGCCAGACAGTCCAGTTGCTCACTATATGAGTCTGGGTCCCCAGAGTCTCGCCTGCAAGTGGAGTTCAGAGTAATTGGGAGCTTGTATCTCCCTCCTCCAGATTGAAAAAAGATAATAGTGCACTTCCACACCTCTGCACCTCCTACCCAATTCAATGCACTTTTCTCTTTCCTTCTAGTAGTGGAATTTCCACTCAGCCAGCCTTCCCATGGTTTTGGATAATATCTGTTTCGTCTTTTAGTTGTATCTTTGATGTGGTTGTGCGCTGCAGCAAGTACGAGTGTGTACCTATGCTGCCATCTTGGTTCCTTTCTCGAAGTCTTTTTAATTCTAAAATTTTTAATTCATTTTTACTATGTTAGGTTTTGAAAAAATTGTTTGATTTTAACAAAATGTGTTATGTTCCTAAAGGTAGGAAGAGATACAGTAAGTTATTAGTTAACAGAAGTTTTCAAGTAGGCTTATGTTCTGTGATCTTTATTTCTAAAAATTGGGTATATGGGTAGAGGTAACAGAGGAAAATGTTTTATAAGAATAGTAAAATAACGTATTACAACTATCCTGCCCTGTACAGGGATGTTTTCAGTGGAATCTGAGTACTCTTTAATTAAATAATATAACACATTAACAATCTTTTTAATATCTAATTTTGTCTTCTAGGCCTACCTTACAGTTTCCCATGTCTCAATGGACTCCTGAATTTAGCAAGCTCTATACCTTAGAAGTGGATATGAAGAGTGAGATTCCTTCTGATGCACCAAAGACACAGGAGAGTCTGAAAGGGATCCTCTTGCATCCAGAGCCCATTGGGGCAGCCAAAAGTTTTCCTGCAGGAGTTGAGATGATTAATAGTAAAGTGGGGAATGAATTTTCTCATTTGTGTGATGATTCTCAAAAACAAGAGAAGGACATGAATGGTAACCAACAAGAGCAAGAAAAAAGTGTTGTGAGGAAAAAACGTAAAAGCCAGCAGGCTGGCCCTTCATACATGCAAAATTGTGTTAAAGAGAACCAGGGAGTATTAGGATTGAGGCAACACCTAGAAGCACCAAGTGATGAAGACAATGATTCCTCTTTTAGTGATTGTCTTTCTTCTCCTTCATCTAGTCTGCATTTTGGAGATTCTGATACTGTGACTTCAGATGAGGATAAAGGACTCTCTGTAAGACATTCCCAGTCAATTTTGAATGCTAAAAGTAGAACTCATAGTTCAAGGTCCCAAAAATGGCCTCCCACTGAAACAGAGTCTGTTTCAGGATTGTTAATGAAAAGACCCTGTTTTCATAGCAGTTCATTAAGGAGACTTCCATGCAGAAAGAGATTTGTAAAAAACAATTCCTCACAGAGGACACAGAAACAAAAAGAGAGGATATTGATGCAGAGGAAAAAACGGGAAGTGTTAGCCCGAAGAAAGTATGCATTGCTACCCAGTTCTAGTAGTTCCAGTGAAAACGACCTCAGCAGCGAATCCTCTTCAAGCTCATCAACTGAAGGAGATGATTTGTTTGTTTCTCCCAGTGAAAACCACCAAAATAATGCAGCTGTCCCCTCAGGTAAAAATGTTTTTTTTAGGTTGAGTAAAACATGGAAGCTATTCCATTGTATTTGTGCTTATTTTCTTCTCCATTTTAGTGATTTCATTGTATTTAAATGGTGTATGAGGCTCAATTAACTTTTATTTTTAAGGCATATAAGTAAATTATCAACTGTAATATTAAACCAAGACTCCAATTCTAAGTACACATTTTAAGTATGATATTTAAAAAATTGATTTTGGAGAGAAAGGCAGGGAGAGAGAAGCATCAGTGTGAGAGTGCAACACCGATCAGTTGGCATCCCATATGCAACCTGACCAGAGATTGAACATGAGATGTGAGTACGTGCCCTGACCAGGAAACAAATCCTCGATTTTTCAGTGTACAGGTAGACCCTCCAACCAACCGAGGCACACCGGCCAGGGCTAGCTAGTATGTTTAACTTTTTTGAATACTTTTTCAGATAGTCATGTGATGGATTCCTTTCACATTTAACCACAGTAAAAGCAATTTTAGTCACTAAAAAAGACAAGTTATTTTTCTTTTAAGTACTCTATTCTTTTTAAAAAATATATATTTTATTGATTTTTTTACAGAGAGGAAGGGAGAGGGTTAGAGAGCTAGAAACATCGATAAGAGGGAAACATGGATCAGCTGCCTCCTGCACACCTCCTCCTGGGGATGTGCCTGCAACCAAGATACATGCCTTTGACCGGAATCGAACCTGGGACCTTTCAATCTGCAGGCTGACGCTCTATCCACTGAGCCAAACCGGTTAGGGCTAAGTACTCTATTCTTATTGGTTACTGTTAACTTGTCATGTTCTTTATAACTGAAAAATAATTTCAGGTATTTGAGAGGTAACTTTTATTCTAATATTGGAACACAAACATTAATCCTGACAATGCTCAGTAGAGCATATGACTAGTCAATTAAAATGGAATTGATAGAGGATTAGCTTACCTGTGCTCTCTCCCTCCCCTCAGTAATGTTATATTTAATTAGAATAAGTTTATGTACAGTCTCTGAAGTATGTGTTTCATGTATATCATTTTCACAGTTTGTTGTAATTTAAAAGAAGTTGATGAAAAAATCTTCAGGAGTAAAGTCTGAGCTGAGGGAAAATATTAATTTCTTGTGAAAGTATAAGAAAATGGGGGATAGGGCTTTTAAAGGACTAAGATTATAGGTTTTATTTGTTTGTATTTTCAAATTAGAAGAGAAAGTTTATTTAGAAAGTTATAGAGCGAGAAGTAAGCCAGCTGGGCTTGTGCAGGTTCAGGAAACGCATTAAAGAGGCAGAAGAAGGGTCCATGGAGCTCAGGAGAAAGGCAAAGGTATTGCGCCTGAGGGGGGAAGTAAAGGGGGAAGGGAAATGCATGATGTGCTCACAAGAGGGAGAGCACACCAGATTATGGTGTTTAATATTGGCACAAAGCTCGCTCAGTCTTTCCCTGATATCCTGCTTTTTAAAGGTGGAGTGTGCTTTACTACTTTGCAAATATACCATTACTCCCTCGTTTTTCTTTCACTCGGTCCTTCCTTTTTAAAGGCTCCCTTTTCCTTACCCTGACCAGTAATTCTGTTTTTAACTTTACTGTTAGCCATGTTCAATTCCTTTTTTAAAAAAATCTACCCAAATACTTGCTTTAAAAAGAGTTTATTGAGATCACACTACAGTTGGGAAAGGGTTACAGCAATTATAAAGAAATAGGGAAATGAGAATGAGAATTGTCTTGCTTAATTGTCACATTTCACATTTTTCTCATTTGGGTAGAATGTGAAGATGTGGGGAGAGGGAGCAGCAGAGCCCAGTTTCTACTTGAAATTAGTGAGGCAGGATGGTTGGTGATGTGATGCAGAAGTTCCAAGGAGCTGATGTTTATTAGAGACATGAGAGTAGGATGAATCTAGGTCAGTATCATTGTCTGTTTCTAGAAAGAAAGTAGTTCATATATTCTCAGGTATTCAAGATAAATGAAAACTCTGTAATTTATTTTTAAATTTTAATACTTATAGCATGTGGTATCTTACTTTCTTGGAAGAATTACATTACTTAAATTACATTAATTTCAGACATTATCCTTAAAAGCTTGTCTCTGGAAGTCCAAATCCAAAAGTTGAAAAGAAACCAAGGACTCCTGATATTTTCAGGTTTCTAGACCAGTGTTTTGTATTAACCTTCCCCCCCCCGCCTCCACACACACACGATTTAATAACATTGAAGTGGTGTGGAATTTTTAAAGTACCAAGAAATGATAAAATAAGAAATAAAACTTTACCTCTTTTTCTTAGATCCCAGTCTTATTACCCAGAAGTAAAGTTAGTTTTGTTTTGTTAATCCTCATCTGAGGATATTTTTCCATTGATTTTTAGAGAGAGTGGAAGGGAGAGAGAGAAACATGGATGTGAGAGAGACACATTTAGTGGTTGCTTTGCACACACACCGATCAGGGCTGGGGATTGAGCCTGCAACCGAGGTACATTCCTTGGCCAGAATCGAACCCAGGACCTTTCAGGCCACAGGCTGATACTCTTTCCACTGAGTCAAACCAGAGAGAGAGCATGCTAGCAATTTATCTCCTGAAGTTATGCTTATAAATATCGGTTTTAGAAAAACAGTGATTATTAAGCAATAGAACAAAGAGTGTTTTAAGTGAGTTACTTATATAACCTTTAATTATACAGTCTCTCTGTTCATAAAAAATTATATAAATTGAGTTTTAATGCCTTAGCTAGCTTTGTATCATTTATCATTGGAACTTCAAACATTACATTTGTAGTTGACATTGCTTAACTATATAAATGGTGTTTAATAATATTAGGCTTTTTTTATAGGTTTTAAAAGAAACTTCATGTATACACACACATGCAGAAAAATCACTAATAGAGCTGATACATAGATGTAGATCTTTCTCCATTGTAGAACAGTAATGTACTGTTGGTGAGTTAAAATAAGGGAAGTTTTTAAAAAAATTCATGGTGTTTTATTTAGAAATACAAGATTCCCTTTGTACTCCTACCTTAAGCTGCATCGTGTATATGATTATGAAGCAAGAGTTGAGAAGGTAATTTGGAAATTGAATCTAGAATATTGTTTTAAATAGCCACTTAAGTGCTGCTATTTTGTTCTTTCTGCATATAAGATATATTTATGCTATTTAAAATCTATCCTACCTCAGTACTACTATGTTTCAGTATGTCTGTGTGTGTAATCTTTAGAATTTTGAAACTACAAAAATGTGCATATCATAATTGTTAAATCTTAATTATCCTATTTAATTGATATAGTGATTTGCAAATATTTCAAAATATAAATATATTATGAAATATTCAAAATTAACTTTCTCCAAATCAGAACATCTTTCATTACTTCTATGATTTATCAGTGCCTGCTTTTTTCTTCTCTTTGGAGTACCAGAGAATATGTTGTAGAACCTTGTCATGCACTTGTACCTCCTCCAGATACTGGCCAGCTTTTGAAGTAGTACAGATGTCTAATGATGTGGAGATGTATTAGAGATGAAATTCCAGGTTGCCAAGGAATAGTATCTGGGGGAAAGGAATGTAGACTGCATAAATTTCAGTGACAGGAGTGTTGAACCATTTGTTGTCTTTATGGTAGGCAAAAGTCCAATGAGTTGAATAAAAATGAATATAAAATATCAATGGATTACATAGTAGTAGAAAATATGAAAAAGAGAGCTCGTTTATAAAAACAGCAGGGAGAATAAAGTATATGAATAATCTTAATAGGAGTATATTTGGCCTCTGAATAAAATTATTTAGCTTTATAGAGAGTTACTTTTATAATCAAACCAAACCCTACAGGTTTTCGAGAGATTTATAAAAGACTAGGGGCCTGGTGCACAAAAATTTGTGCACTCAGGGGAGTTCCTTAGCCCGGCCTGTACCCTCTTGCAGTTTGGGACCCCTCTGAGGATGTCTACCTGCTGGCGTGCATGGCCATACTGGGTGAGGGGCTGATGGTTGTTTGCAGGCTGGTCAAGCCCCCCAGTGGGGACCCTTACCCCATGGGGATGTGGCCTGGGTGAGGGGCTGAGGGCCATTTTCAGGCTGGCCACTATCCTTCAGGGTTCAGGTCCCTACTGTGGTTCCTGGCCAGCCTGGGTGAGGGGCTGATGGCTGTTTGCAGTGAGGCTGGCTGGAAATTGGTATCTGGGTTTTATTTAACATCTAAAGTTGAAACTTAGTTGCTTCAACCAGAGCCCAGATCAGGTTGCCCCTGACAACCCAAGCTCCCAGCGCTTCCTTGAGCCCAAGGCTAGAAGCAGGTCTCTGGGGTTTACTTATCTTCTATAATTGAAACTTTGTTGTGGAAACTTTGTTGCCACAGCCGGCCTAGGCAGACAGGAACCTTAGCTTCCTGCATTGCCAGGGCAAGCCTCCTGCTTCTTCCAGCTCCATGGCTGCAGGCTGCCATCTTGGCTGGGTTAATTTGCATACAGTTGCTCTGATTGGTTGGTAGGCGTGGCTTGGGTATCTTGGAGTGATGGTTAATTTGCACATTACTCTTTTATTAGAGTAGATGACTTTCGTAGACGACAAGAAATATTCCTGAATGAGAAAAATAAATATATATATTTTGTATATTTATATAGCATATATACATATAATATGTTTATATAAATAAATAAATGAATAAATGAATGAAGAAATGAATGTTAGATATGTCAGGATTTCATTATTGTTGCTTAATGCCATTCCAGTCCAAACCTCAGAATTTTTTCTTTTTCCCTTGATTTTCTAATTGTGAATAATAATTAGGAAAACGTGAGTCTACCAGGTATCAAAGTTGAATTATTCTAGTCTTTTCAGCTGATGGTGTTCGGAAAGTTGTACATTCATATGCAAGAAAGATCAATTTAGACCTTTTACAGTCATGTAAAACACACAAATTAAAATCGATCATGGCCCTAGCTGGTTTGGCTCAGTGAATAGAGTGTTGGCCTGCAGACTGAAGGGTCCCAGGTTCAATTCCAGTCGAGGGCACATCCCCGGGTGGTGGGCTTGATCCACAGTAGGGAGCGTGCAGGAAGCAGCCAATCATTGATTCTCTCTGATCATTGATGTTTCTGTCTCTCTCTCCCTCTCCCTCCCTTTCTGAAACCAATAAAAATATTTAAAAAATAAATAAATAAAAGAAGCATAGGAGTAACCTTCAGTTGGGTAGACATTTTTTAAATATGTCACTAAAAGCATGATTCATAAAAGGAATTGCTAATTCGGACTTCATCAAAATTACAGTCAACTTTAATAACACTGTTAAGACAAAAAGACATGCTACTAATTGGGAAAAAATATAGCTAGTATAGCTGCTAAAAGACTTGTATTTTGAATATATAAAGAACTCTAACAACTCAACAGTAAAACCAAAGTCCAAATTAAACTTGGACAAAAGATTTGAATAAAAATCATCAAAGTGGGTAATAAGCACTTGAAAACATCATTAATTAAAGAAACATCAACATCATTAATTAAAGAAATCAAAACCACAATGAGATACCACTATTTATTCACCAGGACAACTATAATAAAAAATAGGTAGTAACAGTTATTAATAAGGTTGTAGAGAAACTCGGGCCCTTATTTTTCTGGTGGCAATCTAAAAAAATTGTACAGCCTCCTAGGAAAATAATTTGGCATTTCTTTAAAAAGTTAAACAAATTTACCATAGTATTTAGAAATTATATTTCTCAGTAGTTATCCAAGAAAATTGAAAATACATGTATGTACTAAGATTTATAGACAAATGTTTATAGAGGCCTTTTTTGGTAAAATAGCCAAAAGTGAAAGAAATCCAGGTGTCCATCAATAGAAGAATGGATAAAGTATATATTCATGATAGGATAGTACTCTGCAATAAAACAGAATGCACTGTTGATACAACAACGTGAATAAATCTCAAAGTAAATAAACTGAGCATACATACAAAAGTGTATGTAATGTGTGACTCCCATTTCTATAGAACTCTTGAAGATACCAATCCATAATGACAGAAAATAGGTCAGTTATAGGGATATAGGGAAGGATAATGTTTGATTGAAACAGGGCATGCATGCTTTTTTTAGGGTATTGGAGGAAATATTCTAAAACTGGAATGAGGTGGTGGTTATGCTCTAAAAGTTTACTAAGATCGGTGAAATATACACTTAAAATTGTGTAGTTTTTAGCTCTCAATATTCATATTATGAGAAAATTCTTAATACAAACATGATTTGTAGTTTTCAAGTTTATACTTTCTTAGTTGACCTTAACATTGACAGGTGACAGTAATGAATGAAGAGAGGAGAATCTATATATATAAAAGCCTAAGTGACCGTTAATGACAGAACAACTGGTTGACCAGTCGCTATGATGCGCACTGACCACCAGGGGGCAGATGCTCAATGCAGGAGCTGCCCCTTGGTAGTCAGTGAACTACCACAGGCAATCTCCTGCAGCCCTTCCCTTGGCCGGCTGGTTTCCTGGTCGCCCCAATTGGAGCCAGCCGGCCACCATCCCGCAGTCCCTTTTCCTGGCCAGCCAACCTCCCATAGTCTCCATGGCCGGCTGGCCCCCCCGCTGGCTGGCCAACCCCCTGGGGACCATCCCCCTGGCTGCCCCCCCCCCCCCCATAGGCCTCAATTGCCG
>PVJC01009009.1:0-30774 GCA_004026665.1 Murina feae | reverse complement strand
TGTATTCATTTTGTTGTGAAACAGATCTTCAGAACTTTTTTATCTTGCAGTCTGAAACTTAATACCCATTAAACAACTTTCCTTTCCCTCTTTCCTCCTAACTCTGGTAATCCATTCTACTTTTTCTCTATGGATCTATGGAATCATGCAGTTTTTTTGTGTTATTTTACTTAGCATAATGTGTTATTTCACTTAGCGTAATGTCCTGAAGGTTCATTTGTGTTGCTGTATGTGATAGTATTTACTTCCTTTAAAAGAAAATATTTTTAATAGTTTATTGATGTTCAGAAAGCAAAGAAGGGAGAGAGCGAAACGTTGATGTGAGAATATAACATTCATCAGCTGCCTCCCTCATGCCCCCTACTGAGTTATCCAGCCTGCAACTTGGGCATGTTCCCTGATGGACATCAAACCAGCAGCTTTACAGTGCAAGTATGATGCACAGGATGACACCCAACCAACTGAGCTATACCTGCCAAGGCCTATTTCCTCTCTTTTTAAGGCCAGATGATATTCTATGTCTGTACCACATTTTGTTTATCCACGGATAGACATTTGGATTGCTTTCACCTCTTGGTTATGGAATTTTTAAATTATGAAACTAATGCCTCAGAAAAACTATTTTAAAAATATTGTATTACCCTGACACAAGAATCTAGGTCAAAGGGGATTAATAGATAGCTTCAAAATGTATCCTAAAACGGGAGGTATCAAAATTTAATGGGGGGGGGAGAAGGATTTTTTAAGAAGTGGTTTGGTAATAGTCAGGGAGGGTCAGGGCCAGATTGTATTTTAATCTTATCTAATACTATAAACAAAAATTAGTTATAGATGAAATAAGGAAACACCTTGAACCAAATATAGTATGTGTCTATCCTCCAAATAAGGAAGCACTTTCCAAACTGAGAATAGTTTAGAAAAAAACAAGTACAAAAATGATACATTTCATAGCATATAAAACTCAAAAACTAATATGTGTTTCTTAGAAAAATGCTATATCACAGAAAATTACCACTTTGGAGAAAATATATAGCAAATGTATTTTTATTTTAGAGAGTAAACAGTGAATATCATAGAATATAAATACCTTACATAAGATCTTAAAATCGATTCTTTAGATATAACAGTGTTGATATCTGTATATAATATACAAATACATATGGAGACCATTAAAATTTTGTAAAGAACAAACAAAAATTATAAAAGAGGATGTGAAGACATACAGACCAAGAGAATAGGTACTGTTTTTAAAAAATCATTTTTACTTTTGTAATGAATTTTATAGTCAAAATCAAAGTAAAAGTTTTTTTATATTGATTAGCAAGATGGCAGATGCCCTTAAAAAAATTTTTTTTCTTTTTGTTTCCAGGAAGTATTGATGAAGATGTTGTGGTGATAGAAGCTTCCTCCACTCCCCAAGTTGCTGCCAATGAAGAAATTAATGTTACCTCAACTGATAGTGAAGTGGAGATTGTAACAGTTGGAGAAAGCTATCGGTAAGATTTTAATTGCTAGATTGTATATTTGAAATTTTAAGTAGAAATGTTTAAACATTTATGCTGCAGATATTTGCATCTTTTACCATTTTTTTGGAGACCTAGTTTGAGTATGTATATACCAGATTAGTGCTTTCTTTTTTTTTTATAAATATGTTTTCATTTATTTTTTAGAGAGAGAGGAAGGGAGAGGAATAGAGAGAAAGAAACATTGATGAGAAATAAACATCATCAATCGGCTACCTCCTGCACACCCCTGACAGGGCATTGAGCACACAACCTGGGCATGTGCCCTAACTATATACCTCTTGGTTCCTGGGTAAATGCTCAACCACTGAGCTATACTGATGGGGCAGATTTAGTGATTTTCACACCAGGCTACATTAGGCTCACCTGGGAGGTTATAGAATAAAGATAGGTTGTTTCCTGGATTGTGTCCCAGACTAACTGAACCAGAATATTAGGGGTCAGTATTTTTTAAGCATACCAAGTATACAGTAAAAGTTAAGAGTCAGTACGCTAGAAAAACAGTAATTTTACTTAGTGTTTTATGATTCAAAGAGTTCATAAACTACTTTGAAATCTAGATGTGAATAATAAATATTTGGGATAATACTAAAATTAAAAGTGAAGAAAAATATTAAGGAATATTGATAAAATATTTCTTTTTGATATTAAAAAGAAATACTACTTCCTTTCAAGATCTCACTGATACTAGTAAAATTTGTGCTGTTCTATTAGGCCAACATAGTATAAAATGTTTTATGACCCTGGCTGGTGTGGATCAGTGGTTAGAGTGTTGACCTGCCCACCTTAGGGTCGCACATTTAGATTCCCAGTCAAGGGCATGTACTTGGAGTTGCAGGTTTGGTCTCTAGCCCTGGTCAGGGCTCTTGCGGGAAGCAACCAATCTATGGCTCCCTCACTTTGATTTTCTTTACCTCTCCCTCCCTCCTCCTCCCCATCCACCCTTCCCCTGCCCTCCCCCCTCCCCCTGCCCTTCCCCTCCCCTCCCCCTGCCCTTCCCCTCTTCTCCCCCTTGTCCCTCTCCTTCTCACTTTTTTTCCTTCTCTCTACCTGCCTCTCTCCCTCCATTCCGTTCTATCTAAAATCAATGGGAAAATATCCTCAGGTGAAGATTAACAAAAGAAACATTTTTTTTTATCCTTCACTCGGTAATTTTATCTATGTTCTACTAATAAATGAATGAAAAATTCTTATTTATTTTGATAAATAAGTGGAAATGACATTGCCCTTTTGAGAATCACTCCCCTCCAAAAAACAAAAAAAGGAGGAAAACTCTATAATACTATATTATACACTGTATTCATTTTGTGCTTTAGATGATTACAAATATTGGTAAGAGAAGCAGTGAAGTGTTTCTGTCTTCCATTTGATACAACAAATCTATAGACGAATCTTAATTTTTGTGTTAGAATCATTTTAGAAATACATTTGCTCATTGTATTTTAATTCATGTTATTATTAATTAAAAAGAAATATTCTTCTTTTGAAAGCTTGTTAAAAGCATACTTAGGCCCTAGCCAGTTTGGCTTAGTGGATAGAGCGTCAGCCCGTGGATTGAAGCGTCTCGGGTTTGATTCTAGTCAAGGGCACATACCTCGGTTGCAGGTTCCATCCTGGCCCCAGTCAGGGCCCGTGTGGGAGTCTACCAGTTGATGTGGCTCTTTCATATCGATGTTTCTCTCTCTCTGTCTCTCCTCTTCCCTTCCACTTGCTCTAAAATATTAATGGGAAAATATCCTCGGGTAAGGATAAACAAGAACAAGAGCATATTTAGAATGTGCTTTTCCACTAGCCACTTTCCCATTGGAGTGTCACTTCTGATGGTGTGGAAGAGACCACTGTATAATATATCCCTGTTTGTTTTAACTTCTAAGTGATTTTCCCAGACTCTGAGGGAAGTTGGTACTCCATGGTATATGCCAGTGTTATCCTGTTGACTGTGCATAGCGCTTGTTATGACACTGCATTTTTTTGAACAACAAGGATCGCTAAAATTACGGATCTGTTTTTTCCTTGTGGAACTGAAGATCTTTCTTGTCATGGAGATGCTTAATGTTCAAGAGCAGATGTATTTATCACAATAATAGTCAGTGATCTTGAAACAGACACACATTATGCCCTGGTTGGCACGATTTGGTGGTTGCCGTGTGGTCTGTGCACAGAAGAGTCTCTCAGGTTTGTTTCCCGGTCAAGGGTACATATCTGGGTTGCAGGTTTGATCCTAGCCCCAGATGGGGCGAATGCAGTTGGCAACCAATTGATGTATCTCGCTCACATTAATATTTCTATGTCTCTATCTCTCCCATTAAAATCAGTGCGGGGAAAATATCCTTGGGTGAGGATTAACAGTAACAAAAAAGACGCACATAGTGCTATTACCCATATTTATTTTCCTTATTGTTAAATAAGGTATTAAGTTTGTCACTGTTTAGCTGGCTCTTGGCTGTTTCTCTTTAAGATAATGCATCTGTGTTTCAGATTCTTTTGTGTCAGGATTTAATAGTTGCCACACGCATCAACTGTCCATAAATCAACTTTTTTGTTGATGCTCCACTCAGCATAATATTTGAGTTAAGGCAGACTATGTAGCTTTCACAAGAGTATTGCAAAGTGGACCTGGAACTTTCTGCAGCTGTTAACAGCTTCCCAGAAATAAATTACACAGTCTAATTAGAATCTTGGTTTCGTAAGAATTTTAAATGGTAATCTCTCCTCATCCAAAACCATTTCATCCGGAGACAGTTGTTTACTATCATGTTTCAGTCTATACAATTCTTCTTGGAATGTGCTTTCCTATTTATTTATTTTATTTTTACTTTTACTAATTTCAGAGAGGAAGGGAGAAGGAAAGAGAGATAGAAACATCAGAGACGAGGGAGAATCATTCAGTTGCTACCTCCTGCACGCCCCACACTAGGGATTAAGCCTCGTAACCAAGGCATGTGCCCTGACTGGGATTCGAACCTTGGTCTCCTGGTTCATAGGTCAGCGCTCAACCACTAAGCCCTGCTGGCTGGGCTTCTTTTTTTTTTTTTTGTATGTTTGTTAATCCTCATCCGAGGATATTTTTCCATTGATTTTTAGAGAGAGTAGAAGGGAAAGAGAGACACACAGAGAGAAACATTGATTGGTTGCCTCTGACACAAGCACTGACCAGGACCAGGGCCCTGGAGCTTGCATTCGAGGTATGTGCCCTTGACTGCAATCGAACCCAGTACCCCTCAGTCTGCAGGCTGATTCTCTATCCACTGAGCCAAACTGGCTAGGGCTGTGCTGTCCTTTTTTTACTGTGTCTCAGGAATTAATCTTCATACTCCTGTTATTTCATTTGAACCTTTTCTAAACTCAAGTTCTTTTCTGAATGATTGAGTTTGCACCCCTGATGAACTGAATCTTAATGAATTTGGCTCATTCTCTTCATGCATGGAAACAACAAGCCTGTAAGCAGCGTTACATTCAGCTTGGGCAGAAGAAAACACTGACTTCACAAGCCCCACCTTCCTAAAATATGTATTTTTCTCCTGGGGCATTAGGACTGCGTATATTATCCCTCTGTACCCTCAGTCATTCAGATCATTACAGTGAATCCTTAAAAATATTTTTAATGAAATGTACACAGGTAAGAAATTTAGGTACACATATACAATACCATACATATGATTAAAATATGATAAAAGTTAGATGTTGAGGGTTTGTGGATTATATACTTTAAAAACACAAAGCTGTTGAAACAAGTGATGTTTCTTAAGGTTACAAATTGCAGATCTTCCTCCAGTTACACTGGGGGTTACATCCCAATAAACCCATTAAATGTTGAAAACACTGTAAGTTAAAAATGCATTTAAATAATACTAAATATCAATTCTATCTCAAAAACCAATCAAGAAAAGAAAAAAAAAGCGCATTTAATGCAACTAACCTACTAAACATCATAAGTTAGCCTGGCCTACCTTAAATGTGCTTAGAACACATTGCCTAAAGTTGGGCAAAATCACCAATGAATACACACTGTAGAGAATCCGTTGTTTATCCCCATAGTCAGGTGGCTAATTGGGAGCTGCGGCTTGCTGTCATTACCCAGCCTCACAAGAGAGTATCATATCACATATTGCTAGCCCAGGAAAAGATAAAAATTCAGTGTTTGTAGTACAGTTTTCTACTGAAAGTATCTTGCTTTCAAACCATTGCATAGTCAGAAAATCCTAAATCGAACCATTATGTCAGGGACCATCTGTAGTAAACTAGCTGCAACTATCCTTACCCTTTCTGATCCCAGGAAATTTCTCTAGTGTCTTGAATCTCTTTTAGATCAGTACCAGAAACTTACTGGTAGCTTGGTGTAGGACTCCTCAAGTGTTCTGGTATTGATATTTTTGTTACTTTACCTATTGTGAAATTTAGGTATTTACATAAAATGTAAATAATTGATTGTAACCCGGGTGAATATTCACACTAACTGTTGGAAAGAGCATTATTTCTGAAACTGTATCCTGTATTTTACACCAGTGATTGGTCTAAAATGATAACCTATCATTTCTCATAGTCTTAGGTTAGTTGGTTGGTGAGTATTTCATTCAGAAAATATTTATTGAGTGCCAGACAGACATTATGCTAGTAATAACTTTTAATTCTGTGACCATTATTTCTTTGGAGAAGTCTTATAGGAAGTATTTCCCAACTTACTCTGTAAAGAAATGCTTATTCTTTCTTGGTGACTGAATCTTTTTTTATGTTTACTAATTTAATCTTGATATCATTTAAGGTCTCGTTCAACCCTTGGACACTCCAGGTCTCATTGGAGCCAAGGTTCAAGTTCTCATACAAGTCGAGCACAGGAGCCACGGAACCGCAGTAGGGTTTCTACTGTGATACAGCCCTTGAGGCAGAATGCAGCAGAAGTTGTGGACCTTACTGTTGATGAAGATGGTAAGGTGGAGTAGTAACATGTCGAATTATGAAGAAAATTTGATAAAATGAAATATCTTACTATGCTATTAAACTACAGAGAGGTTTTCAGATTTTTAGATCTTATTTTTTAATTTGCAGTAATAACCTTGGTTATAATATAGTAATTGTGCCTAAAATTTTTTCTGGTTATTGTTTTATTGCTTGGTAGTTATTTTCTTAGAAAAAAAATTATTTTTTACAAGTGATAGTTTGATTTATTCTCAAACTTCCAAGGACAGGGGATGGGGAGCGGCGGGAGAGGGGAAAGGCGAGAGGGAGACATAGATGTTATTGAGAAGCTTCAATTGGCAGAGAGAGAGAGAGAGAGAGAGAGAGAGAGAGAGAGAGAGAGAGAGAGAGAGAGAGAAAGAGAAAGAGAAAGAGAGAAAGAAAGAAAGAAACAGATATGATTGAGAAGCTTCAAATGGCTGCCGCCTATATGCGCTCAACTGGGAATGTGAATCTGCAACTTAGGTATGTGCCCTGATCAGGAATCAAACCTGCAGTCTTTCAGTCTATGGGATGAGATTCAACCTAGCCACTTTTGACTGACAAGGGCAGAAATGACACTTCTTAATTATGGACAACAGTAAAGCACTATAACTGTATTCAAATGGTTAATACTGGTTATTTATAATGTCATTTACTTTTTAAAGTTTGTTATTCTTTAATGTAATATAATATGTGCCTTTTGTGCTTCTTAGTTTTAGTGTTTTGTTTTGGTTTTAACTGCTCTGAGAAAGCAAAGCTAGAGTTGGTAAACAAGGATTAGGGACAGTGGTAGCATGTTTGAATATATGACTACATATATGAATTTTCCTACATGTTGAGAATTATCTTCAGGTATTATTAGTTTCATCTTAGAAGGAAGTGGTCAGTCATAATTTTCTTAGGAAGGTAGTCAACCATGCATAAATTTGTTAACTTTGGGAGTTAGTTATAAATTGGAGAAAAGATACATTAAATAGGTAGAAATAGAGGCCTTGGGCAATCAGTTCTTAGATTGGCTGTTTGCAGTTTGGATGATCATAGTTCAGAGTACTAGTACTTTGAAATTAAGATGCTTATGAAGAGAAAATTTATTTCCATAGCCTGCATTCATTCAACAGTGCCTTGGTTTTTATTTTGAAGCATTATAAATTACCTGTAAGTCAGTGGTTAATATAATAGGGATTAATTAAAGGTTAATTGGAGGTAGTTAAATATAGGATGACTAGTTTGAAAACTTTCTGTGTGTTTATTGTTATGTGACACCTGTTACCCATTAAGTAGGAGAAGGTGACAGAGTAGCCTTTTAACCCATTAGACTTAGTCTAACCAGACTACTTCAACTACGTTAATAGTATTTCAGTGATCAGTAGATGCCCTCTTCTCCCAACTAGTTTCTTTCAGTGGAAAGCTTCCTCTCTTATTAAAAATAAACCAGAAATTTAACTATATCAGTTAGATCAATGGTTCTTAACTGGCTGTCATTTGTGTCCCTGGAGACATTTGTCAATATTTATAGCTGTTTTTGGTTCTCACAATTGGGAGTAGAGTGCTAATGACATGTAATGGATAGAGGCCAAGGGTGCTGCTAAACATACTGTACAGGACAGACACCCTCAATCCCCACTCCCACACCACCAAAGAATTGTCCAGCTTAGAATGTCAATACTGCTAAGGTTGAGAAACTGTTAAAAAGCATTTGCAAATAAATATAGGTTCCTCCCTTCACTTTTTAGTTACAAGCAAATGCATTTGTTTAAGCAGCCAGAGTGCAGTGTTCTGTGTAGACCAAGCAGGTACTATTCGTGTTTTGGGAGTCTGCATTCCACACTGCATTATATAAAATAGTTGTCCTCTCATTCTACATCACATTAAGAGAGTCCCTCTTTTTAAGATCTAATTATTATTGTATAGTTATAACAATTAGATTCTCTATCTTTAAACAACCATTTTATAATCAGTTTAAAAAATAAATCATTCATAAGTTAAAATCTGCTTGAAATTTCTTTTACATTCCACTACAAGATTTAAAAATTTTTATTAAAAAGTACTGCTGAATACTTACAAAGTTTTGAAAAACATACAAAAATACATGTAAAAAAGAGATTAAAATATGTTAAACACCATAGATAATGTTAATTATGTGATTACTATAAAATATTATACAAAATAATGTTTATTAAATTATTGGTATATGGAAAGCATCATACAAAGTGCTTTATATGTGTGATCTCAGTTCATCTTAGCAACAGTTCTATGAAGAAAGTTCTATGAAGAATACTTTCCTAATTCTGTAGGTGAGAAAATGAAAAGTGGTTATGTAACTTATCCAGGATTATATTGTCAGTGGTGAAATCAGACTTACTTTCCAAGCATCTGATTCTGGAATCCATACTTCAAAGGGGAAAGTGCTGTTTGTAACACCTTCTGACAGTTTATAATAATGTATGAACATAGCAGAGAGACTTTTACTTTCTTTATCCTCTTTTTTGATAGATCAGAAAACTTGTATAATCATTATTCAAAGAATGGTTAATCATCGGAATTATTGGAATATGCATTTGTTGGATTTTTAAAAATGCAGTGATCAAATGTTAGTAATGACATTTTAATGTTAACAGTTTAACTTCATGAAAGCTTTTTTAACTATATATTATACTTCCTACAGAATTCATGTTATTAAAGTTGGCTTTAACATTGATCATAAAAATGTTAGCTTGAATTAAGATATAACCCATTACCTAATTTGTATTGAAATGCTGACTAAACATTTTATATTTTATAGAACCTACTGTAGTACCAACCACTTCTGCGAGAATGGAATCACAGACCACAAGCGCTTCCACTAACAATTCCAATCCATCTACCTCTGAGCAGGCCTCTGATACTGCTTCAGCTGTCACTAGTAGCCAATCCTCCACAGTGTCAGAGACTTCAACTACTCTTACAAGCAATAGCATGACTGGTACTTCTATAGGAGGTATGTAAAAATGCAGGGGAAGAGGGACTCTTTTTTATTACATTTGTTAAAAAAAGGATTATTTTCAGATTTTAGCTGTATTAGCAAGAACAGAGTCAACATCATATGTGAGCTAAGTAGTCTCAGTTAGAATTAGACTATGATTTCATATTTGAGTTTGGGTGCTATATGGTGCCAAAGTATCATAGTTCAACTGAAAGAAATTGGGGGAATTAAATGTCTGACACCAAAAATGTGAACAACAAAAGAAAAAATAGGTCAGTTAAACTTCATCAACAATGAAAATTTTTATACATTAAAGGACATCAAGAAAGTGAAAAGACAACTTATAGATGGGAGAAAAAAACTTGAAAATCATACATTTGGTTAGGGTCTAATATACAGAATATATAAAGAACCCACACAACTCACCAATAAAAAGGAAAATAACTCTGTTCAAAAATGGGTGAAGGATAGCCCTAGCCTGTTTGGCTTAGTGGATAGAGCATCAGCCTGTGGATTAAAGGGCCCTGGGTTTGATTCTGGTCAATGGCACATGCCCGGGTTGGAGGCTCGATCCCCAGTAGAAGGTGTGCAGGAGGCAGCCAGTGAATGATTCTCTCTTATCATTGATGTTTCTCATTGATGTTTCTATATCTCCCTTTCTGTCTGAAGCCAAGAATGAATGAATGAATGAATGAATGAATGAATGAATGAATGAATGAATAAATAGGTGAAGGATTTGTATAGATATTTTTTCCATAGAAGGTATACAGATGACCAAGAACTACATAAAAACATCATTAGTTAGTGGGGAAATACAAATCAAAATCACAGTGAATTACCACTTTACACCCAATAGGATGTCTATACTTAAAAAAACAAAACAGTAAGTAACATTATACAGAGATCAAACAGCAGACTAGATGTTTGCAATAATAAAGTCAAAGATTTGAAACATGAAAAAGCAAAAAGCACCCAACTGGAAGAGAAAAAAGAAAAAAGAATCCAGAAGTGTGAAGATAGTGTAAGGAGCATCAGGGATAACTTTAAGCATTCCAACATCAGAATTATAGGGGTACCAGAAGAAGAGAGAGAGCAAGAGATTGAAAACCTATTTGAAGAAATAATGACAGAAAACTTCCCCTACCTGATGAAAGAAATAGACTTACAAGTCCAGGAAAGTGCAGAGAACCCCAAACAAAAGGAACCCAAAGAGGACCACACCAAGACACATCATAATTAAAATGCCAAGGGCAAAAGACAAAGAGAGAATATTAAAAGCAGCAAGAGAAAAATAGTTAGTTACCTACAAGGGGTATCCATACGACTGTCAGCTGATTTCTCAACAGAAACCATGCAGGCCAGAAGGGAGTGGCAAGAAATATTCAAAGTGATGACTAGCAAGAACCTACAACCAAGATTACTCTATCCAGCAGGGCTGTCATGTAAAATTGATGGTCAGATAAAGAGCTTCACAGACAAGAAAAAGCTAAAGGAGTTCATCACCACCAAACCAGGATTTTATGAAATGCTGAAGGGCATTCTTTAAGAAGAGGAGGAAGAAGAAAAAGGTAAAAATAAAAAGTATGAACAACAAAGTGACAACAAATACATATCTATCAACAAGTGAATATAACAAGTCAATAGAAATATCTGATGAACAGAATAAGCTGTGAATAGAATATAAGTAAGGGCATAGAAAGGGAATGGACTGACAATTCTCAGGGGGAAGGGGGGTGTGAGGGGTATGGGAAGAGTCTGGAAAAAAATCTTATATCTATGGATGAAGACAGTGGTGGATGTAAGGATGGGGGGGGAGGGGGCGCGGGGACCAGGTGGAGGGGAGCTATGGGTTTTAAAAAAAAGGAACATCTGTAATAATCTGAACAATAAAGATTTAATTATAAAAATAAAGATCCACAAAGAACAAACAAAACAACAACAACAGTAAATCATAAAATAACCAGTGTTGAGTAGAATGTAGAGAATCTGGTGGGAATGTAAAATGGCACAGCCACTGTGAAAACACTTTGGTAGTTCCTCAAAAAGTTAAACATAACTTCCAGTCGAGATGGTGGAGTAGATAAATGTGGTACTTATATCCTTCCACAACCACATATGACATCTACAGAACAACCACCATTCAGAACTGTCTGAAATCTAGCTGAACTGAAGTCCTATAACTAAGGACATAGAGAGAAAGCCATATCGAGACTGGTAGGAAGGACAGAGACATGGAATGAGCTAGTCTCATACTCACATATGATGGTTAAAAATTGGGAGGGATATGTCAGCTGTAGAGGTCTCTTCTTAGGAGTGAAGGGCCCCAACCCAGGCCTCTGAGCCCAGGATTTCAGTCTTGGGGAAGAGAAGTCCCCAAACTTCTGGCTGTGAAAAGCAGCAGGGATAGTGGCTGAGTATGATGGGCGAGTTGCTAGAGACTGGGGTGTTCCTCTTAAAGGGCATGCACACAGCCTTACTTAGACTCACTATAATCTCCAGCAGTGGGGCAGCAGCTCAAAAGGCACTAGGGACATGGAGAGGAACTGAATTGTCTGGCTTTGGGGCAAAGGTTGGAGGGGCAGCTTTCTCCCAGATAGAAGTGCTGGCCGATTCCGTCATTCCTTTGCTAAGTCCTATCCCCCACAGAACCAGATAGTGGATTTGCTATATCTGAGTCTGTCAACCTGACTCACACTATTCACCCTACATTGGTGATTCCCTGAAATAACCCTCCCGCCCAAGACAATGTCCAACCCAAATTTTGGGTTCACTTAAGCCCTTTTCCGTGACTTTTCCATAAACTTAATCTAAACTGGTGAAGGAAATAGACACATAAGTCCAAGAGGCCACGTTTTTAATGATCTGACCCCTTCAATATGCACTCAGTCTTAAATATATTCTAGTCATTGTGCTTCTTTTTCTTTCACTCTGAGTTTTATATTTGAAATATTTGAAGACATAGAAGGTGTACATTCTTTCTGAATAAGGTAATTGTCATATCTGTCACTCCAGTCACAGTTCTTGCATTCCATAGATTTGCTCTTGTTACAAACTCATCTCTTGATTATACAAAATCCTCAAATAATTAGACTTGTAAAATTAAAGTATCAAAAGTGTAAGGTACCAGGAAAGTCATTTAGGTCATCCATTGAATGAATTTAGTGTCCCAGAGGTTTTCAATCCTTTTTTTCTCTCTAATACAATAAATGACATTCACTTGCACAACACTTTGACATGAGGGCTGAGATAAAACACTGAAAAAGTTGCAGGAAGTACTGCTCCTGTAATAATGAGTGTATTGCTTCAAATATTGCAGCATGTAGAAAATAGGTACTTAATGTTTGATTTAGCATAGCTAACATAAGCTGTTGATCATAATCAGTTCCTGATATGCTGGTTGTAACTTTGTCCAGGTTATTCAAGAAATTTGAAATCCAAATGGATGAAAGTGATATAGTTATAGAACTGATTTTAAAGTGCTATAATTTATATTTTAAAAGTAAATACCTTGTCCACTTTCATAGTTTTTTGTTACAAATGACTTGTAATATTTAACCTCTCATCTAATGCTAACAAGGGAGTACTAATCCAGTAGGCAATGAAGAGATTAGTAAAAAAAAATTTTTTCCAGAATTCAGTTTACAGACTCCTGAATTCTAGTCTCCAGCTTAAGAAACTTTACAAAAGGGGTTCAAGAAATTTGCCCAAATTGATCAGAGTAGGAGCTTGGAAAGAAAACAATGCACAGATTAACTACAGAATAGGGGTTAGATCATAGACCTCACCAAGCAGGGAACCAGTGAAGGCAGGGTAGGACATGAATGAGAAGGCAGACCCAGGAGAATTACAGGGAGGTTTGCTACAGTCAAACCTATCAGCCAGAGCCTAAAGCACCAACACCCAGATCCATTTATGTGAGCTCATAAATTCCTTTACTTGTTTCAGCCAATTTTTGTTGTATTTTTGTACTATTTGTTAGTAACCAGAAGATTCCTAATTGGTACATTGACCCAGAAGAGATCAGCTAGGTACTGTGAGCCAAATGGGATAAGAATATTCCTGGTATCAGTTACTCTAGAAATAAGGCTAGAACAATGGTACCCCAGAATCCTAAGGGTTCTGAGGAGATGCCTCCGGGGTCATATGGGTGATGCGGGAGGAAAAGACACTGCTTTGTTTTCCACTCTTCTAATTTATACATTTTAAGTAAAAAAATTTATCCTCATATTTATTTGTTTTATATAGTTTCCACATAATATGTAGTTTGAGGAGAGGCTGTATGTTAATATGTAAGTTATAACTTCTTTTAGTAGTTATGTGATATGTATGTTAAACTGTGGCACTATCATATCCTTTTTTACAGAACTTACTAAACATTTCTTAATTCTTTACTTATTTATACACAGAACCTGTTTATTACACAGTGATATTTGATCATTTGATTTTTCTATGCATTTCTTTTCTGTTACAAGATGACTTGAGGAGAGCTGCATCTAGTGCTGTAACGGAAAATGGCCCTCCTGCAATGCCAAGGTTACCTTCCTGCTGTCCCCAGCACTCGCCATGTGGAGGGTCTTCACAGAATCACCATGCATTAGGACATCCACACACAAGTTGCTTTCAGCAGCATGGCCACCATTTTCAACACCACCACCACCACCATCATACTCCCCACCCAGCTGTCCCAGTTTCTCCCTCCTATAGTGATCCTACATGCCCTGTGGAAAGACCTCCACAAGTACAAGCACCTTGTGGAGCAAATAGTAGTTCTGGTACCAGTTACCATGACCAGGTATGTGGAATTTATGACTTTTTCTTTCTTTTCTAAAATTTAAAAATATTGGGTGTTTTTTTTTGTTTTTGTTTTTTTTCAGGAAGAAAAAACATACCTAATAAATTTTATATGCTAAATAAGTTATTATTCTATTGACCATGCAAAAGTGGCCTAATTTAGAAGTCTGTAAGTTTTTCTTTTACTTAAGTCTCTAGGATTTTTTGATGGTCTAAATCAGGGGTGGAGCACGTCTGGCCCATGGGCCATATAAGGCCCAAGACATAATTTGGTCTGGCTCTGCTAAGGCATTAGGGGTGAGTTTGACCAGCCTAATTCTGTATGGCCCTCGAATGATGTTATAAATATACAAAGGGCCCTTGGCAGAAAGGTTCTCCACCCTTGCTCTAAATTATTACAGTTAATTGAGGATGTAGAAAATCAGAAATGAAACTGTTTTTTATTCTAGAATGATTTTGGTTTTTTAGTTGAATACAGGTAAATTTGATCTTTGGGATTGTATTTCAAACCAAGTGTTGAAACTGCATTTTTAATCTACTAAATGAGAAATTGAGACATTCTCCCAGTTTTCAGTCCTCTACCTCCTATTCTGGAGTTCCCTGTAATCTCCATAATATCTAGAGATACACAACCTTCTCAGATGCAAACCTGTGACATAGTTTCTCAGTAGCAGATGAGATTTTTAGTTTATAGGGAATTGAAATATTAGCAAAAAATTATAATTCAGTAAATTAGTTGATTATAGTGAATGCTCAGAATGCCAAATAATACTGCATTAGTGTTGGTGGTCACATCTAGTTAATGAAGTCAAGTTTATATGCTATTTTAACTTTTACTATGATATAAACTTGGGTGGTGTATACTTTAGAAAACAAAGCATGTTATTTCAAAGTAAAGTGGTAGCTGACCTATATCTTAGAAAAAATACTGGGGGAAAAAGTTGAAAAAAGAAAAAGATGAGAGGTTTAAGCAAAAAAAGAAGAAAGCCTCTCATAGACACAGATAACAGTATGGTGATTACCAGAGGGAAAGGAGGTTGAGGGGAGGAAGATGAGGGTAAAGGGAAGATAAATGGTGGTGGAAAGAGACTTGACTTGGGATGTTGGACACAATATAGTATACAGATGATGTGTTATAGAATTGTACACCTGAAACCTATATAATTTTATTAATGTCACCCCAATAAATTCAATTTAAAAAATAAAATTTAGAACAACTTTTTTTGGTGCTTTTTTGTATCTCTTGACCTTTCCTAAAGTACTTGTTTCATCTTTAAATTTTGATGGTTATCACTTCTGCATCTGACAAATTAAAATATAATTAAGAAAGAAGTGTTCCCTTAAAAAAAAAAAACCACACAACTAGCTGCTGTTATCAAGAAATGTTAAAATGTTTAGTGGAAAATTTGATTTAAAGACTTTAGATGATGTTTTGGTAACAGTTCTAAGTATTAATATCTACTAATCATCTAGACCTGTTTACTTCTTGGGAATGAAGACGCAAAAGGAAAACTTTTCAGTGAACTGAATGAAATGCCCTACTTAAGAGCAAAATTTCCTTTTACTAGAAATTTGGGCTGAAGAGGGGTTTATAATTATAGTAGGAAAATGGTGAAGAAGTGGATCTACCAACTTCTCCCACATTCATTCAAGAGCTGCCAAAAGGTGGGCCTTTTGTTCATAGAATATTGTTGTTGAAGTAATAAAATAATACAGCTGGTTTGAGAGATCAGTTGTGTATGGCACATTTTCTTTCAACCTGACAGACTCAATTATAGGTAGAGTCTCTTAAATTTCTGTTAGTGTAAAATAAATATAACTTATACTGTCTCTAATTAGGTGTATTTGGACTACATACAAAACTTGAGGTAAATCAGCAGGATCAGGCATTCAGTGGTGACAGCAGATATGAAGGAGAATGGAGTGAGGTTTTGGAGATAGGAACAGTTGAGACTCATATAGACATTTGGGGTACTCTCTTATTAGACACGTGCTCATGAGATAACCTGCAGTTGAGATGTATGTGGCCACAATAAAAAGTGAAGAGTGAGAGACATAAACTGATCTGAGGATTTGTGATAGTGTAAGTAAGTCTTATGATTGAGTGCCAGATAGTGGATAGGCAGAGAAAGAGGGGAGTATTAGGCCTGATAGCAAAGAAGTTGCGGTAGTCACTTGACTCTCTGTAGTCTTTACTACTCCTTTGTGTGAAGCTTTCTCTTTTGAAAGAGTAGTTCAGTATTATGCATTGCTTATAACCTATGTAAAGTAATATTTGCCATTTTTGTACAAAATCTCGATTTTGTACCAATCTTCCCTCTAGAATAGAATTGAATGAACTGTTGGAATTGTGAAAAATTGGTTTTCCCCTTTGTTGGTTTTTCCCCCTTTCTTTTTATTCTTTACTTGTAACTTTCCCTTCGGTTCCTTCCAGGAGGACCTTCACCCTACTTTACTCACTCTCTGGGAGTGTTCTTAATCAGTGACTGGAGAAAGAAGATAGGAAATTTGCTCACCTTCATAGTATGTTGATACTCCAGTGCATTTGCCAAATTTTAGCCTAAATAGGAAAATAGGGAAAGGATTTGAACCATAAATAAAAACTCATGACCTCACAGTATTATTCTTGAACCTTATTTACCCAATTTGAGGGCATACATTATATTTTCCAACTCAAAAGAAAGAGGCCAGGCATTGATTAGTTGTAGACACATAACATAGAGGAAGAAAGGACCTGTTGCTTCTCACCTTCCCACAGCTTCTCCTTTACCATCCTCTTCCCCCCCTTTTAGCATCCACAGTTTCTTTTGTTTCTGGTGTCCCCTGAGCCTGGAGCCCACTGAAAGCACGGAGACCACTATTCTCCTCACCGGGTCCTTGGATGGCCTGGGCCTCTTATATTACCCAAGCTTTCTTTATTTCCATTCCAGCCTCAGCTTCCAGTGTTGAATAGTTCCTATATATAATTCCATATATAACACCAAGTCTTTACTAGTATATTCTTTAATCACATTTTTAAAATTACAGCTATGGTGAACACTAAGCAAAAGATTTTGTATTTAAATTAAGAATACAAATAAGCAATTATATTTCTGTAATCTGCTTTAGATTAGAACGTGAAGTGTTTTACATAGGAGTTTTCAGTGCAATTGCAAAACTCAATTACTGAATAGCAGATTCAGGTTTATTTTCCAACTTAGTATGTGGACCTTCCCCAAAATCATGTTTCTAATAAAAGGAATCTTACGTCCTTTGTTATCTTGGGTAATGTTTGCATTCTTTAAGATTCAGTTGAATATGTGCTATATACAGTTTAGAAATAGAACAAATTTTTACCTAGAACCTTAATGTTTTCAGTAATGTGATTATATTATATGTTGTTCAAAGAAGTCCTAAATTACTAATCAGAATTTTGGGGTAAAGGAGAATATGGAAGTATGATTGAAAAGTTTTCTTTTTTTCTAAGATCTAGATAATGTAAGAGAAATAGACCTTAAAGTAATAATTAACTTTGTTCATCTTGTAGCATGATCTTATGCTTGATTTTTAAAAATTGATTATAGATTTTAAGTATATAATTACAATTTTTACAAAGATACACAGTATTTTCTTGGTGTTCAGTAGGTTTCAGACTAAAAGTTTTATCATTTTCAAATTCTTAATTCAAAGATTCTATTTTCTAGATTACGTTAGAAGTACTTTTATAACATAACATGAAACAATGTTCCGAAAAACTTTAGAAAGATAAAATACGATTCCTCTTTATGCAGCAGGCTTTGCCAGTGGACCTGAGCAGCAGTGCTATCAGAAGTCATGGAAGTGCTGGTTTTCACGGAGCATCTGCATTTGACCCCTGCTGCCCTGTTTCTTCTTCCCGAGCTGCCATCTTTGGCCATCAGGCTGCTGCTGCTGTCCCGAGCCAGCCATTATCACTAGATGGTTATGGGTCAAGCATGGTTGCACAGCCCCAGCCCCAGCCTCCTGTACAAGCCTCACTCTCATCGTGTCGACATTATATACCACCTCCTTGTAAGTATAAATTTAACAGGCAGAAACCTTAGGGGCAGCATATACGTGAAGCTTTTCCGTTCCTGTATGAAATTACCTTTCAGTCATCTTAATTTATAGATTTTTAGTGTTTACTTTAAGGAAATACTAAATGGGGTATTTTTCCCATTTCATCTTCCCTTCACCCCACATCCTCAAAACAGTCTTCGACGGCAGAAAGGTCAGATGTTGTTTAAAAGGATCAGGAAAATAAAAAGTATATTTTACTTTACATTTTAACATTTTAAATATCTATGAAATTGAAATACATTTAATGGCTTACTAGATTCCTATTAAAGGAAGTTTTAGGGAACTTAGATTTATCCTTTAAGATTAATGGAAATTTTGGAAGTTTAGTAGTAGTTTCTAGACACAAGAAAGTAAATTTTGAGTAAGAATTCTGGAGCTTAACTGAGGCATTAGAATTCCTTGACAAAAGTTTTACCAATTGCAAAAAGTTTTCCATATTCAGTAATGCAGCAATTAAAATAGAATCAGACATGACTTTTTGAAAGAAATGGAAATCTATGAGATATCATAAAAAATAAATAACCTAAAGCTATGTAACATATATTTACTACTTCGTTAAATCATAGGCTAATCATGAAAATTTAATAAATACTTTGATTTAAAAATTGAAAATTCATGCAAGGAATAAACCAGGCATATATATATATATATATATATATATTTGATTTTTCACAGAGAGGAAGGGAGAGGGATAGAGAGTTAGAAACATCAATGAGAGAGAAACATCAATCAGCTGCCTCCTGCACGACCCCTACTGGGGGATGTGCCCACAACCAAGGTACATGCCCTTGACCGGAATCAAACCTGGGACCCTTCATTCCGCAGGCCGATGCTCTATGCACTGAGCTAAACCAGGCTTTTGTTCTGATTGATCATGGAAAGGAATGTTTTCAGTTAAATATCTCATTAGATTTCTTCTTTCATTCCTCTAATTTTTTTAAGTTTGTATTCTACATATAACTAGTGTCAAACCAGAATTTATACAGTGAAACCTGGTGACGTAATTTATTTTTATAATAATGCAACTTAACATTTAAAAATGTAAACTAGAAAACAGGTTTTGAAACAGTTTTTGTAAAGCATTGACTAATGGACAGATTCTGTATATCAACACTGGTATGAAATTATACAGGCTGATTTGTAATATTTGTTGATATTCATCTTCAACTGATAATCTTTTATTAAGTACTCAAAATGTGTGGTTTTCTGCCCATCTCCTTTATATAATATAATGAGGCAATTTATAGTGAATTCATTCCTTTTTTAATGTCCTAATGAAGAAATAAGTGTTTTAGGCCAACTTGATTTATTATAAAAATAACATGTACATCCTAAGAGTTCAAACTGCAGAATGATATAAAATGAGAAAAGCTCTTCTCCCCACATCGTACTAATCTTTTTTTAAAAAAATATTTTATTGATTTTTTTTTTACAGAGAGGAAGGAAGAGGGATAGAGAGTTAGAAACATCGATGAGAGAGAAACATCGATCAGCTGCCTCCTGCACACCTCCTACTGGGGATGTGCCCGCAACCCAGGTATATGCCCTTGACCGGAATCGAACCTGGGACCTTTCAGTCCGCAGGCTGGCGCTCTATCCACTGAGCCAAACCAATTAGGGCCATCCTATTAATCTTAACACTATCGAGGTAACAACTGTTTATAGCTTATTGTAAAACCTTTTAGAAATTTTATTTGAACATACAAGTATATATTTAAAATGGAATCATATTAAACATTATTTGCCTCTTGCTTTTGGATTCCTGATGTTTTTTAAATTTAACAATGCCTTGATTTTTTCCATATTAGCACATAAAAATCTAGTTCATTGTTTTTAATACCTTTATAATATTCCATTGTCAGTTCCTCTGCTGATGAACATTTAAATTGTTTGTAGCTTTTTAATCTATCTGTAGGATAACTTCCTAAAAGTGAGATTGCTGGGTCAAAGTGACATATTGAACTTTTAGGAAGTTGAATATCAGTAACTTTTTTTTTTTAACTCGTAAGAACACATAAAATAGAGAAGGAAGAGAAATAATCTGTGGGAATGCAGAACGGTATTTTTCCACAGTGGTTAGCAATCTGTTTTGTTTAGATATATAGTGATTATAAAGATGGCATATATTCTCACCACACACAAAAATATGGTGTGTATGTGACGTGATTGGATATGTTAATTAACCTGATTGTTATAATTATTTCATAAAGTATATGTATGCCAAATCATAATGTACACCTTAAATAGATACAGCTGTATTTATTAACTAGAGGCCCCATGCATGAATTTGTGCACCATTGGGGTCCCTTGACCTGATTTGTGGGATTGGGCCGAAACTAGCTCTCAGATGTCCCCCAAGGGGTCCTGGGTTGAAAGAGGGCATAGGCCAGGCCAAGGGACCCCACCGGTGCATGATTGGGGCCGGGGAGAGACATGGGAGGTTGGCCAGCCCAGGGCGTGTCCGGTCCATCTCGCTAAGTCCCGATCAGCTGGACCCCAGCAGCAAGCTAACCTACCAGTTGGAGTGTCTGCCTCCTGGTGGTCAGTGCTTGTCATAGCGAACGGTTGAATGGCCTTAGCATATTATTAGCATACTAGGGGCCCGGTGCACAAAAATTTGTGCACTCGGGGGGTGGGGGTCCCTCAGCCCGGCCTGTGCCCTCTTGCAGTCTGGGACACCTCGGGTGGGATGTCCACCTGCTGGCATGCCTGGCCAGCCTGGGTGAGGGGCTGAGAGCCATTTTCAGGCTGCCCACAGCCCCTTCAGGGTCCGTGCACTGGGGGGTGGGAAGGCTGGTGAGTGCAGGCCTGGACGTTTCCCACCGGAGGGCCCACGATTGCACACGCCTGGTGGGCCCACACCGCTGAGGGGACACACCTGGCGCAGAGTTGGGTGGCAAGCCAGGGGCGGACGCTGGTGCAGAATTCCTCGCTGGGGCCCTGATGCTGAGCAAACACACCTGGGGTGGAGCTGGGCAGTGAACTGGCTTCGGATTCTCCGCACTGTGCAGCAGACGCTCCCACACGCCCTGTGGAGGCCCCTGGGGGGCGGATGAAGGTATCGGACCCTGGACGGATGTTCCTGGACACCCTGCGAAGGCCCCCAGGTCAGAGCCAGGCAGTGGACCCAGGACAGGCGTTCTTGGATGTCCCGCAGAGGCCCCCGGGGGGCAAAGCCAGGCAGCAGACCCAGGATGGCTGCTCCTGCACACCCTGCAGAGGCCCCGTGCTCCTGCATGCCCTGGGGAGGCCCCCAGGGGGTGGAGCCAGGCAGTGGACCCGAGACAGGCGCCCCTGGATACTCCTTGGAGGCTCCCAGGGGCGGAGCTAGGCAGCAGACCCAGGAGAGCTGCTTCTGGATGCCCCGAGGAGGCCCCAGGCCAGACCACCCCTCCCACTGAACTGACACACTTGACACAGCTATGCCGGCCGGTCGTGGAGGCTCCCAGTGCAGAGCCGCCCTGCCAGCCTCCATCTTGGCTGGGTTAATTTGCATACAGCCTCTCTGATTAGCTGGTGGGCGTGGCTGTGAGCAGAAGCTCAGCCAACCTAGGCAGGCAGTTGCAACAGAAGCCTTTGATTTGCTCTAGCTCCATGGCTATTGGCCTCCATATTGACTGGGTTAATTTGCATACAGCCGCTCTGATTGGCTGGTGGTAACGGTCAATTTGCATGTTTCTCTTATTATATTAGATTATGCTTTGATTGGTTGAACCGCTGACTGTTCGACTGGACACTTAACATATTAGGCTTTTATTGTATAGAATTATACCTCAATATAGCTGAAAAGTAAAATGATTGTTGAAGAGTTTAACTTAAATAAATTCATTCTAAAGCAAAACTTTAAACTTGTTTTATTTGTGAATATTATTTTTTGCATAATGATTATAGAAATAGAAAAACTTGGAGATGAAACTGGAAAAATGTTCTAAAATTGCGAAAAGATAATTAATGATAAAACAGTGACACTTTTTTTTTTATGATCAAGAAGTACTGAGTTTGGTGACTTACTAAAGCAGTGATTCTCAACCTTCCTAATGCCATGACCCTTTAATACAGTTCCTCATGTTGTGATGACCCCCAACCATAAAATTTTCGTTGCTATTTCATAATTGTAATTTTACTACTGTTATGAATCGTAATGTAAATATCTGATATGTAGGATGTATTTAGGCAACTTCTGTGAAAGGGTCATTCGACCCCCCAAAGGGGTCGCCACCCACAGGTTGAGAACCGCTGTCCTAAGGCATTAATTTGAAAACATAACTTTTAAAAAATATCAGTTTAATAATTTGTCTTACAATCCTATTGAGCTACTGAACATTTCTTTTCAATACATGCTAGCAAGTTTTCATTTGAAAAAATAGCTGAATGAGTGTTCATGATTACTTGCTGACAGAATCAAAAGAATGAAAAATTGAAGGAATTTCTTCTGGAATGAAATTAGAGAATGGCCGTAGCTTCATACCAGACTACTGAGAAAATCTTCCACATTCAAACTGAAATTCATGGCGGAGATCAGCATACTTTTAGACTTCAAACAGATATATATCTCTTAGAGTAAGAGAGAAATGTAGTCTTCAGAGAGACCTTTCACGTCACTTTGAAATTCAAAGATTTAGAGTAAAGATATGGAGGAAATTGTCTGTTTGAAGGGCTGATTTCCATGGCATGTTCCTGGCAAATTTGTCTCTTTCATTTTCTTAATGTAGCACAGGAAAAATGGCATGGAGCGGGGAAAGAGAAGAGCAGCAATTAAAGAATGTCTTTACCGTCTTGCCTCGAGAACTCCTAAGTTCCTTGCCTTTCTCTAGTGCTCTGTAACCAGTAAATCCTAAAGCAAACAAGATTTATATGTTTAGAAATATATACCTTATACATTTGGCTTCACAAAAGCAAAAAAATTGTGAATGGCAAAATATAATTAACAAAAGAAAATTCAGAAAAATGTTTATACCTTATTATGAGAAAGTTTCCACGTATACAAAGAATATTTACAGATCAACAAGAGAAAGTGAACAGGAGGCTAAGAATATGAATAGATATTTCTAGGAAGAGATATAAGTGGTTAATAAATAGAAGATTTTTCTCAGATTGGCATCTTAAAAATTCAGTGATATTGTAGGGATAATCAGGCCCACTCATGTACTGTTAGTGGAAATATTAATTTCGGTAACCTTTTGGGAAGGGTGTTTTGTCCACTGGTATCTAGATTATTCTCTTAGACTCAGACATGCTTATAGGAATGTATGCTACAATAATTGTCCATGAATAATGTCTGTGTGTGTGTGTATGCACCCATGCATGCACATGTACACACACGTAAATGCACATATGAAGGAGTGAGCAACATAGGAGGACCATACACAGATGTTTATTATAGCATTTGGGTTGCTTTCAATTTTTTTTTAAAAACATTAGATGTTATTTTTTAGAACAGTTTTAGATTCAAAGAAAAATTGAGACAATGCTTAGAGAGTTTGTGTATACCCCACATTTAGTTTCCCTTATTACTAACTAGTGGCCCAGTGCACAAAATTCATGCACATTATAAGGGGATTAATTAGAGGAAATATTTTAATATTGCTATTTGCCCTTTCTCTATAATAGAAGTGTCAGAGATTAAAGAAAATTAGTAAAACGTATATGAAAATCTTCCTCCTGTCAGAGTCTGGGGTGCACCATGGAACCCAGAGTCAAGTCTTCAACCATCCACGTGCACCTCAAAATCACTCGAGACCCAAACCTGGCCGGCCCCCCTTCATTGTGCTAGATCCAGCCCTGGCCAGTCCCACCTTGTCAAGCCCTGCCAGGTGCAGGGAGGGGTGCAGCCTCAGGTCCCCTAGGTGCCTGGGCAGGGGGGCACGGCCTGAGGTCCCCCATTAAGCCCTGCTGGGCTGAGGGAGTGGCCTGTGATCCCCCAGCCTCGTGCCGGGGCAGGGGGCACAGTCTGAGTTCCCCGTCCTGGTGCTGGGGTGGGGGGCATGGCCTGAGGTCTCCTGGCCCAGCACCAGGGCAGAGGGCACACCTTGAGGGCCCCCGTCAAGTTCTGCTGGGTGGAGGGCACAGCCTCAGGACCCCTGGCCTGGGGCCAGGGCAGAGGGCATGGCCTGAGGTCCTCCGGCCTGGTACCAGGGAAGAGGGTGCAACCTGAGTTCCTCTGGCCTGGTGCCAGGGCGGGGGAGCCGCCTGAGGTCTCCTGTCAAGCTCTGCGGGTGGAAGGCATGACCTTAGGTTCCCTGTCAAGCCCCATGCAGGAGGTGGGTGGGCACGCAGGCTCAGGTCCCTGCTGAATTGATCCTTAAGGCTCAATATGGGAACTTAGCCTCAGCTGTGGGTGCAAATTGACTGGAGTGATGGTTAATTTGCATATTCTCTCTTTATTATATAGGATATCGTACATTACTATAGTACATTTGTTAAAATTAGTTAAACAATATTGATACATTTTTTTATACATTATTATTAACTAAAGTCCATGGTTTACTCGGACTTGTTAATTTTAGCTAGCTTTTAATTTTTATCAATGGCGACTTCTTCAATAAACCCTGGTACGTTCCCATAATAGAATGCTGTGCGACTATCAATAAAGTGAAGATATATGTATTGATATGAGAATATATCTAAGATTATTCCAGGAAAGGATGCAGAGCGAAATAGAACAGACTTGATAAGGTATTCATTAAAATTAAGTATGTGCTAAAAATCCAGTAGGGAATGTGTTATAGCAGTATATGTTCAACTGCATGGTGCCTGTGTGTTTCTTTACAGATGCTTCTTTAACAAGACCACTTCATCATCAAGCCTCTGCCTGTCCCCACTCCCATGGAAACCCTCCTCCTCAGACGCAGCCTCCACCTCAAGTGGATTATGTTATTCCTCATCCTGTACATGCTTTCCATTCTCAGATGTCTTCTCATACAACATCTCACCCAGTGGCACCCCCACCCCCAACTCATTTAGCCAGTGCAGCTGCACCAATCCCTCAACATCTTCCTCCCTCACACCAGCCGATTTCACACCATATTCCAGCCACTGCACCTCCAGCACAGAGACTGCATCCTCATGAAGTAATGCAGAGGATGGAAGTTCAAAGGAGGAGGATGATGCAGCATCCAACGTAGGTTTTATCCTTTTAAAAAGATAATCACACTTTATTCCATTCCCTTCTATCTCCACTGGTCTTTAAAACTATAAAACCTGTAGAAGTGATAGAACTGTATTAAATCCTCAGTTTAAAAGTAAATTAATTCATTATTAACTAGAATCTTTCTCTTACCATGAGTTGTAAGGGTTGACAAAACAATTTTATATCAGGTTATCTAATGAAATCAAACCATTTTCAGGATAGTATCCAGGGTCATTTACTTGTGCAAATCAATCCTTTCTTTGCCTGTTTCCTCAGTATTACATAGTAAAGATAAATGTTAGAATTGATGGTCCAGGGGAACAAGATATAACGTTATCGTAGATATAATTTGACTTACTGTTATCAACCAGAGGGAAGAAGAGTATTAGCATTATCAACTGGTATTAAAAAAAATAGTCTTCTTTAGTTTTTATTTACAAACTTAAATATTAAAATATCGTACTCCACAAACATGCAAAAACTATCATTGAACTTTTGTTTTCTTTTGAAAATTCAGGATCTGATTTTCTAATTCAGTGCAGTAAACTCTGTTGGTCTCATTCTGCTTACTTGTTTTTGTGAATAAAGTTTTATAGGAAAACATCTACACCTGTTCATTTATGTATTATCAGTGGCTTTTTTTTCACACTGCAAAGACTAAGCTGAGTAGTTGAGACAGAGACCAGGTGGCCTAAGAGCCAGCAATATGTACTAGTTGGCCTTTATAGAATGTGTTTGCAAAATTGTTGATCTGATTAATGACTTAGCACTTGTGTAACTTTTTTGCTTTAGTTACATAATTTAAGATTATATCCAGAACCTCTGGCTGCTATTGCCATTCTAATATAGTAATCTTTTATATAGAAAGCTGCCAATTTAACACTCAGATCATCTAGTATTTAGAAAATTACTTTTTGTAATAATTAGAGATTCACAATCTGTAATTATGTTAGAAACTAATAGAAAATAAGAATTAGAATAAAAATTACTACCTGGAACTTTTTAAAATAAGTATTTAGAACTTTATGGCCATTTAAAATTGTATATTTGACTGAAGACTAGAAAGAGAAGATATAATAAGCTGGAATGCAGAATAAAAAGTATGAATGGAGTAGTAACACTTTCTCAGATGTTAATTCAAATGATGCTAACATTCAGTTGGCATGTGTTTGGAAAAAAAAAAAAAAAGAAGATCAAAATGTTTTTCTCTTAAAAGTTTTATCTATTAAAATGGATGAATGTTGTTATAATATAAAAGTGAAGCAAACAAATAGCTTCCATTTTCTTGTTTACATAAAATAACCTCTTTGTGCCTGCATTTAATTTTTCAAAATTATGTTTTTATTCCATTCCTACTATTCTGTTTAAAATATCTACTGTAAAGAAGTTATACCAGATAATGTTAAAATTGCCCTTTTCTTTGGAGGATATTTGAATTGGAGGCATTATAATAAATGGGCAGTAAGAATTTTGTGGGTTAGGGCTTCTTGATTTATTATGAATAATTTTCTGTTATATTTCTATAATTTATTGTTATAGTTAATTTTATGACTAATAATTAGATGTTTGTACTATTAATACCAGATTGTTTTCTACATTAAGAAATAACCAATTATTCAATTATTTCCAGTGGTCTTTTTGTGTTCTGTGTTTCCAGGCGGGCACATGAACGCCCCCCACCCCATCCACATAGGATGCACCCAAACTATGGTCATGGGCATCATATTCATGTGCCGCAGACTATGTCTTCACATCCTCGACAGGCTCCAGAGAGATCCGCCTGGTCAGTATCTTGTTTATTTTAAAGTTCTGCTCAGCATCTTGTGGTAAAACTGCTGGAAGAGATGCTTTGTAATGGAATGCCATACAAAAGGATGATGTGGAGAAACTGAATTGCAGCTTAGCTTTGAGGCACTGACTATGGGTGAGTTACAGAGACCTGGAGATGAAAGAGTAGGAGCTTGAATTCTGGATCAGGGAACCATGTTAAATAAGAGTAGAGCTTTTTTGATTGTTGTTTTTCAGGGGTGTCTGTCATCAAAGTTAACTCCATAAGTGAATCCTACTTTTCACAACTTTTTTATCTACCTTTGTGCTCAAATTTGCTTTATCACCCTTAACCCCTGCTGTTGACAAGGCAAACCCAGCCTCCTAGCTTTCTGGTCTTTTCCTAGAGAGATGAATGCAGATTTGCTTTAATTTTCTTTCTGAAACAATTGTTTGTAGGCAGTTGTTGAGATTTTGATCCAGAGTTGACTTTTGAGGCAAAATATAAAATGAGAGTATATTTAGCCTTTACCAATGTTACTATTTGTGAAATTTTGTGTACCCTTGCTTTATAAGGTATAGAAGTGTTTGCTTTTCTGATTATGTCTGATGCCAACAAACGAAAGCCATGTGAGCATCTGTAACATTCATGTAAACAAAAAAGTGAACTCTGCTTTGTATGCTCCTCAAGTAGAAACAGACTTTTAGTTTGGAAGGAACCTTAGTTAGGTCCATTCAGTATACAGTTGAGCCTTGAACAAGACGGGTGTGGATTCATGCAGTTCAAACCAATGTTGTTCAAGCATCAACTGTATTGCTTTCCTTAGTAAGATGTGAAACTGTCCAAACTGCTTTGAGTCTCAGGGTAACAAAATTGAATTTTTGAGTTTAAATTTCTGCAGTGAATTTGAAATTATGAGTTAAATCTTTTGGGCTAAATTATCTTTTTTTCAACTTATGTACATTAAAACTTAGATTACTTTCTCCCTCATTTCCGTTGATAATAAAGACACTAAAGATGTCTAATAGTTAAACTCTTCTCATCCTTTGCCAGGGAACTGGGAATTGAAGCTGGAGTGACTGCAACTACTTACACACCTGGAGCATTGCATCCTCACTTGGCCCATTACCACGCACCACCTCGACTTCATCACTTACAATTAGGAGCACTTCCTTTAATGGTAAAATAGAAAATTTGCAAAATTCTGGTATATTCTCCTAAAAGTATTCCTTCTTTTCTAAGTTAAATACTTTAATGGAAATGTGTTTTAATGTATTAGTTGTTGTGGGTGTCTTAATAGAATTTGAGAATTGTTAGATAAAATTTGCTATAAAAAGGCATTGGATACATTAAAATCTGTATTTGTATTGTGAAATGAACTCTTCTTAATGTAAAAATGGCTATGTTTTTTCTTTTATACAAAGATGACAATCTTGGTCCATTGTCATTAAAACGTGATTTATTTTCCATAATAGTAATTTGTTCTGATGTAGTTGTACTTTATTCTCTTATCTGCAGGACTATTAATTCTCTATATCTGATTTGAACAGATTCAGATTTTGTTGATACCAGTTTGAGTTACAAAGAACAAGTTCAGCAAAAATTTACTGAGTTTGCTATTTATAATACATACTAGTTATAAAAGTGTACATAAAAGTGGTACAGAGAAGGGAGTAGTTTGGTTTTGTGCGGGTAGAGACACTGCAGGGAAGGGTTTCCAAGATGCTTTATTATGCATGTGACTTCTGAGCAGTCTTTGGAATTGAGAATGGTGCTCTTGCAGTGGTCACAGCATGTAAAGAGCTGTCAAACAGCATAAGTCAAGCAACTCTAAGTAAATTGGAATTTCTGGATCTTAAGGGCGAGGGAAACTTAGCAATACAAAATAATGTTGCCCTGCTAAGAAACTTGGACTCAATGAACCATTGGAAAAGGGAACATCTTGATCATATTTATGTTTTAGAGTGATTAAATCAGAAATTAGAAAGACCACCTTCTCGGTTTTGTGGAAAATAGATTTCAGGGTGGAAGGAACTAGTTAAGACTTATAGAAGAGGTAAAGTGATGAATCCCTGAACAAAGGCAATAGCAGTTGCCATAAAAATTATGGGACATATTTGTGTAATATTTAGGATGATTTCTAGCTTGGATTATTAGGTGTATAGTGGTGCCATTCGCTGAGTTGGAGAATATTAGATGAGGGTTTAAAAAGGGGTTAGATGAGTTAGGTTTTAGATATATTGAATCTGAAATAACTGTGTATCAAAGTGGAATGTTCAGTAGGAAGTTAAGTTTATGGTCTGAACTTCCAAACCATAAACATAATCTGAGTTAGAGATATTGTGCTCTGCCAATATCTATATATATAAAAAGCTTGTGATGGGTCACTATGAAGCCCACTGCAGCTGGCCAATGAGCCCGATGTGGGGCAGGGCCAGCTGGCCAACCTCCTGACATCCCTTCCTTCCAGCAGGCCAGGCCCGATCAGCTCTGATTGGGGTGAGCCGGCTGCACCCTACCGATGCATGAATTCATGCATCGGGCCTCTAATATAATAATATATATGTCACAATATATGAATCCATGGAAGAAGATTAAAATTCCAGGAAAAATGTGGAGAATGATAATACTGGTACTTGAAATAAAATTTGGAGAACTGACTAGAGAATCAGAGAAGAAACAAAGGATAATGTTAGCCCTAGCCGATTTGACTCGGTGGATAAAGCATCCTGCGTTTAATGCTAGTCAAAGCACATACCTCAGTTGCAGCTTCTCCCTGACCTGAGCCCTGGTTAGGGCACATGCAGGAGGCAACCAATCAATATGTTTCTCTCACATCGATATTTTTCTCTGTCTTTCCCTCTGTCTTCCACTCTCTCTAAAAATCAGTAGAAAAACATCCTCAGGTGAGGATTTTAAAAAGAAAAAAAGAATAATGTCAAAATAATATGGTCAGTAGTTCTCACCCCCCAAAAATAAAGTTTGAAAAATATGTGACGTGTTAATTTGGTATTGGAGTAGTTATTGGTGACTTTTGTCGGAGTGATTTTAGCAATAGTGAAAAATGGAGAACCAGGTGGTGCTTAGATTACAATAAGGAAAGTGAAAATGTGAGGACAGTGAATATAAAGTACTTGAACAGCCTGATACGGCTGTGGCTTAGTGGTTTAGCATAGACCTATGAATGAGGTTGTCACGTTTGATTTTCGGTCAGGGCAGGTTTCAGGCTCCATCCCCAGTGGGCAGCATGCAGAAGGCAGCTAATCAATGATTCTCTTGAATTATTGATGGTTTTTTGTTGTTGTTGTTTTTTAATATATTTTACTAGGGGCCCGGTGCACAAAAATTTGTGCACTCGGGGTGGAGGGAGTCCCTCAGCCCGGCCTATGCCCTCTCACAGTCTGGGACCCCTCAGTGGATGTCCTATGATGGCCCCAGTCTGCCAGGCGCCTTTTGTGTGTGTGTGTGTGTGTGTGTGTGTGTGTGGCCACTGGGGACCTGCCCCCAGCCGCATCTGAGGCTCGGAGCAGTCCTCCTGTGTGTGTCTACCTGCCGGGGGCCTGCCCCCAGGCACACCGTGGAGGCT
>PVJC01009008.1:0-46990 GCA_004026665.1 Murina feae | reverse complement strand
TAAGTCCTGTAATTTTTCTTTGTCCAATCTTCATGTCAGATTTGTTGGGGTTGGAGTTCTTATGTTTAGGGCCTCAGGAGACTTGAGAATATTGAGAAGCAACGGATGTTGGAAGCCAGGAGAGACGCGCTCAGCACCAAGACAGGGGGAAGTCAGAGAACAGAAGCCATGCGCCAGAAGGGCAGTGAGCTAAGAAGAGAGCGGTTTCTATGACTAACATCCCTCCTGGCTACCTTCAAAGGGGAGCCCCTCTAACAGCACAACCCCTCACATCAGATGTGTCTCCTACAGGAGACAGCTAAGGGTTTTTGGACTCCAGATCAAGGATTACAATAAGAAAGTATTTTAACGGAAGAGTCTGGCTTTTCCTATGGTGCACGATGACCAGCCATAGCTGACAAACTGTGACAGCGCTGGGTACTGGCACAAACAGGACAAACGATTCATCTATCACTAAACTGTAATTCCTTCTGCGTCACTTGGGAAAGTCTAAAGACCTAATCTGAAGGGGACTAACTGGACCCTTCCACAGGGAAGCCACTTTCTAGAAAAGACCTTTCCTGTGTCAAGTGCCTTGTAGGTTCCTTCAGGTTCTCTCGTCCCTCTGCCCTCTCAACCAGTCTGAATTCATCTTATAGCTGGTTTCCAAGGGCATTCCAAGTTGGCTCAAAGCCCTCAGATCACACAGCAACCTCTGTGAAATACATTACAGTTCCCATCTGACTTCCAAGGGGAAGCCCAGAAGGGTGATGGGTCACATTATCACCATGGACAGCTTGAGACAACTACAGTATCTGAGACAAACTCTGGACCATTGCTGGGAAAGGCGAGGGATGTTTGAGCAAGTTGCCAACATGATAACTCCTTTTCCCCTTCTTTTTTGGCTTTTTTTTGGCAAATGTTAAAGGGATTGGTCCACCCAGTCATAATCTTGTTAAGTGAAGCCAAATCCAAATTATTCTTGCAGGCTATTTCTTTTCCAGGCCAAGCAGTAGAATGCAGAAAGTTGGCTATAACAAAGGTCTGTTATATGGCCTGTAGAGCTTTAACAAAGATTTTTAACTAAATATTGAGTTGGAGTTTCCTGATTGAGAAAACTTTCATAAAGGAGTTTAAACTCTTCCTCCAGTTTTTTGAAGTCTCCAATGTTTTGAAATCTTCATGACCTTATGGATTCAAGAGTTTCTCTCCCCTAAGAAACCAGGGAAATGGAGAAAGAGGTCACCTGAGTAGCGCCCTTCACTGTGAGTTCCCCAAAACCTAGCACACGACTGGGGAAGGCACCAGTCAAAAGGATACCAGAACAGCGAGTCCTACTGAATGGGAAATGTTTCAGTTGCAAGTCTCTAATATTTTCAGAAATTAAAGCAACTACCTGAGCCCTGTAATTTGGGGAAAAAATACCTGAAGGACCTGGCCCATTAGATGACAGGGAGTTTCTCCATAAGCAGGACAGCGGTCATGAATGCCAAGATGGCCCCAGAAGCCATGACTGACAAGCATTAACATTTCTGAGTTCCCTGTACTACTTGTCCTCATGAGTATCCCATCATGGTCATCACCTTCCAAGAGCAGCGATGTTCCACAAGAACATAAGCTCCCTGATGGCAGGGCTCGCCTCTATGTCCATCCACTTCAATGTTTCACACTCCTGCACAGCTTCTAGCATGCAATGTATCTCCAATGGGTAGAAGATGAATGAATGCCCCAGGCACAAAGGATGAGAACTTGGCATTTTCTTAGGACAATCATGTTCGCAAGAACAAAAGTATTACTAAGAGACCTGGGAAACATCGTTTACATTTTCACATCATTACAACCACTGAGAAAAAGATGTTAATATGCTGCCTTCAGGAAAACATTGGGAAACGAACTCCCGAGTCACAATTCTCCACCAAATTCTTTGAAGATGAGCTTTGCAGCCAGATATTGGTTTCAGTTCTAGCTCAGTCGTTTAATTTTTACGTGAACATAGGCATAAATGCCTCCTCTGAAATGGTTGCTGTGAATGTCTCACTTACACCCTCACTCACAGTCCCTGGCATGTATAAAAAAAATACTCATTTTTATTAACTTTCCATTCTTTATGTCAGATTAATATCTTTTAGATGAGGGAATATCTAGAATTTTTTATTATAATTACATAGTTGCACAAGGAAAATAGTCTCACTTCATTAGATAAAAGAAACCTTATCACAATTGATCATGCATTGTTGCCAAAAATCCAGAGATGGCAAACGCAAGTGGTTGGAACTCATGTTCAAAAGCTAGTCATCCATCCTAAACTATTTGATCAAAAGTGTCAAAACATTTAAAATTTTTTCTTGCCATAGTTCCATTAGCTTTGTCCAACTCAAGAACTGTTTCTTCAAAAACATGAGACTCTGTTGCTCAGGGTTTGAGAAGCACCTCCCTCCACAGCAAACATGGGTATTCATAAAGCAATTGACAAACTGGAATGGAAAGTGCCAGCTAAACCAACCCCGTATTTATCCTAAACCTCTCTTTACACAATACACCCCTATGAAATATGCAAGTGTGGGTGTATGGATGCATGTGTATATTCACATTTCTTAAAAAAATATATGCTCTCCAGAGAGAGATGATTTGACTTCTTATCTTCCTGTTTGGGAAGAAGCATTTATAAAAGGTAAAATCCCACTGACAGATCCATGCTGCCCGTGAAGTGCACCAACAGTGTCTTGCTCTGTCCTCATTTGCCCATAACAGACTGGCACTCCTGTCTGCTGGGGCTCAGTAGACATTTCCCCCAGGGAATAATTCTGGGTGATTCAGTCTAGTCATCCTGCCCTTCAAGTTCTCGCCCCCAAATCCCTTGTCTCCATCCAGGGGGAGTCTGATTAAGTTGTGTCACAGCTTAAATTTTCCAAGGGTCCTCTCAGTTCTCAGGATAAAAGTCAGCAAAGAAATTTCCAACTGCTTCCATCCACCTCTTGTTTCTACTACCCACTTGACTCACCCTGAACCATTTCTAGAATGTTCTGTGTTTTCTCTGGCCCCTGAGCCTTTGCATAGGTTGTCTGCTTCCCTTCCAAATTCTTTTTTCCTCTGGCGCATCCACGTTCACTTTCCATATTTCAGCCTGGCTGCTACTTCTTCCAGAAAACCAGAAGGAACAGCTTCCCCCTGTCTCTCAGACTAAAGCCTGTCCCCTCCTGCACAGACTCACTGACACTTTCTCCCAGTCTCTGATCACCAGCGACTCCTGCAGAGCCGCCAATGCTTCGTAGCATTTTACGGCCCTTATTACACTGCCCTGTGGTTGCTGGCTTACTTACTTTCACTCTTCATCATAGCTCCCTGAAGCGGAACCACATGGGTCCGACCCACCATGGTACTCCCAGCAGGAAACATGAGGCCCCGCCCACAGGAGAGCTCCCTATGTCCTTGTGAAATGAATCAGCAGAGGAGTGGCCCCCTGAATAGGAGACAGATGCTTTTGTACCTGTGACATCACTCAAGGAGACTAAACTCAGCAACATCAGGCAGCTTTCCACGGAGGCTGCGTGAGCTCATCCTCCACGGACTTTATTGAGGCTGAAAGTACAAATTACCCAGATCAGAGTCAGAGGAGGGAGAAATGCTCTGAATGCATCTTGGCTCCCAGAGGAAAAATGGGAGTGGGAGATGCTGAGCCAGCAGTCAACCCTTTGGTAATAAATAGAGGCCTTGATCTTGTCCCCTGACCAGAGCATGGCTCCTGGTCTGCTAACATGCAGTTTCTCCTTAATCCCAGCTGTCCATACCCTGTGATTTATGAGAGAATCGAAACCCAAGTCTCCACTGAAGACAAGCTCTTTGGAAGTTGAAGGGGGAGAGTGATGTTGTTTTCCTCCAAAGCTATAAGCTAGACACGGTGACGCAATCCTGCAAGCAGCTCATCTCCAAAACAAGGCTTTCATTTCCCAGAGAGCGAGCCTTCCCCAGAGTCATTAAGTGGGTGGTGGAGCAGGTCATCCCTCTGTGTGCCATGGCCCCTCCGTCCTCGGCAAACCTTGCCCCATCCTGAACACCCATGAGGATTTCACACATAGATCCAGCACTGGTGTCTTTCCTGCGGCAAACTGACATCTCCATCTGCCAAACCCTTTCTGAGTGAAGGCCAGCAGCACTTTGCAATTCCAACATGAGACAAGGCACAGGAGGCATAAAGCCATATGATTTTCTTCTTTTCTCTTTTTCTATTTTTTTTTTTTTTTAGGTCTTGTTTTGTGATCTTACCTCCTGGGAATCCGCCTTTCATCTCCAGATTTACAGGAGGAAAGGGCGACAAGGTCCAAAGAAAGACTCCTTTGCTATGTGGTTTCTCTCCAGCACGGAACATCACAGGAAGCAGGTGTGAGAAAGGCAAGGCGGTCCTACATCAAAAGGGTCAAGAAATCTGAAGCTTGAGCAAGTGCAAGCCACATTTAGATTGGAAATGAAACAGCCAAATTGCCTTCATCTAGGAACTTCTGCAAGGTGAGCAGAATCTGGCCACGGCCCTTCTAAGGTGACGGTGAAGATTCATACACAGACTTTCTAAATAAAGGTCTGACGGTTACAAAACTGAGCCCACCTCCAACACCAAACCTCCGCTTGCTCCTGCTAACTTGCCGAGATCGGAACCATCTATAGCTTCCCCATCTGTGTGAAAGGTGACCATTCCTGTCATATTTCAGGGCATGGGGATATGGAGGGTGGAGGAAAAGAGGGCCATTTGGTTGCTAGGAGAGGTAACATCCCCTCATATTCCCAGGTCTCTTCTTTGAAGTCAACCTGTTTTTCTAAGCTTATCATTAAAACCTTCAAACCAGCACGTTCTCTGTTTCCTCCTAGTAAGGCAGGTGAATGGCAGACTAGATATGGTTGGTGACTTCAAACCCCACAAATGCAGCTCAGGCCACAGTGGTTTGGGACACCAGCAGTGACAAGGTAAGGAGTGGATGGTCAGCCACATGGAAATGAATGTACCCCTTGCCCAGTACTCATTCAGAAAACTCAACTACTGGCTTTTGTTGTCCAGCAAGTCTTTAGTAGAGGCACCCAACAGAATGGCCTGGGTCTCCCAGGAGAGGTTAAAATGTCAGGGCTAACAAGAAAGAAGTTAGATAAGCAGGTCTCCATGCCAATCCACAGTTGGTTACCCCTCTGATCAGCTGCCCAGCAACATCTGGGAACACGTTGAAATGCACATTCTTAGCCTCATCCCCTATCCATTGAATCTGAGCCTCTGAAGGTGAGGCCCAGCTATTTGTTGTTTTTCTTTATTTTAGAGAGAGGAAAGAAAAAAAGAGGGAGAGAGGGAGGAAGAAAAGAAAAGGGAGAAAAAGAAAGAAATGAATCAATCAGTTGCCTTCCCCAAGTGCCCCAACCACGGATTGAACCTGAAACATGGGTATATGCCCTGACTGGGAATAGAAGTTGCCATTGTTTGGTGTAGGGGACGATGCTCCAACCAACTGAGCAACACCAACCAGAACCCAGCTATTTGGTTTTTAGCAAGCACTGGCTAATCACAAGGTAGCAATTGAAAGCTTTCTGACTCTAAGGGCCACCTCACACATACTGAACCGGAATTCCCCTGTGTTCAAATGATCAGTCTGCAACTCAGGACTCAACCAGCAGGGTCACTGGGAGACTTCCATGGAGCGTGAGCCCGGCATTCCACAGGGATGTGGACAATCTTCCAATTCCGGCCTCACCCAGTCTCAGTCCCGTCTCTCAAATCCCTCCTGGGATTAATATCAAGTTGACTTCTGCCACTGGTAGTAAAACAATGGTAACATTGACTAACACCAACATTCTACCTGAAAATTCCGAATTTTCAAGAAATATATATTAAGTGGTACACTGCCAATTGCTCCCTTCCTCCCTCCATCCCTCTCCCCAAAAATGGCTTTTCCAATGAGCTCGAAGCATGCCTTTGGCAGGAGGGTGGCAAGATGAACAAAGGTGTTTTGTATAAGGGGAAAGTTACCCAGATAAAGCTGGAAAATTGGGAGCATAGAGAACAATACAGTACGAACAATTTCACATCCACGGTAGGTGAGCTGATAGAGACGATCCAATCACTTTAGAGAAATTCAAGTCTCGGGTCCAGATTGATTTTAACCCAAGAACTAAGAGAAATTGCAGGTATTTTCTTAAAATGCAGTCAGTAATCAGAGACATTGTGGAGAGCTCAATTTTAAAAGGAAAGGAAAGTCGAATTTTGCAGATTTCAGACCTAGGAGTTTAACGACTCGCTTGAGAAATTTTTCAGGCATTGCAGTGAACACATAGGTTTGAACATTCAGGAAAGACAGTCAAGTGATCGCGGTCATGTGCAGTGGTTATTAACGAAACAATCACAGCGAAAAACCCTTTCACATAGTCACCAGGGAACAAAGGCTATTTCAGCCGTGCTGTCTATTTCTGTAAGGTAATTGGCAAGCGCCCCATTATTTTCTTGGGAAGAGGAAACTATGTGAGACGAATGGTAAGTGCCACCCAAAATAAAAGTGTTCCATCAGTGCAATAAATATGACCAGGAAGTAGATTAAGGCCCCGACTGAGTTCTCTTTAAAAGCCTTAAAACTCCAGTGTTCTAACTCTGCAATGGTCATATCTGAATGAAACGCCCAAGCCATTATTCCTCAAATTCTACTGACCTGCTGATAAATTATTTTCCAAGAGTGCTATTTGGAGGAGGGGCACTCCCCTCCGGTCTCTGCTTCAGCCCTGTTGCTGGGTGAAGGGTCTCAGAGCTCCAGGTTCAGGAAAAATACCCCACTGTCCAGCCTCCTCTTCAACAGGAGCCCTTTCTGATCAGAATCATCAGATAATTGAGAAAAGCCGGTATTACATGGATCAATCACGTCTTTCACATGCTCACCTCTAAGGAGAATGTGCAGTTCCCTGTCAGGATTAACTGGCCTGTTCTGTGGCTGCTCTCAGCATCTCACTAAAGGAGCACTGAAAATGCTGTCACAGCAGCAACTGTGGACGTGTTTGTGTCCACAGCACCCACAAGTACTAGGCCCTGTGAGCATGCCTCACTCCCCTCAGATTCCATGGTCTGCCAGGTCAGTTTTCCATGGTCTGAACTGATGTCACTGATAACATCAGCCTCAATGGGTATCGCTTCCATACCTCCTACTAAGTACTGGGCACTCTTTTGAGCACTTTTAACAAATCATTCCATTTTTGCCCCGCACTGAAGTATTGATATTATTGTCCTATATTACCGATGAGAAAATGAAGGCACAGAGCAGCTAAGTAACTTGTCCAAGATCACACAGCTGAAGTATTGATCTCATTGTCCTATTTTACAGACAAGGGGATGAAGACACACAGCAGTGAAATAACATACTAGGTCCCACACAGCTCGTTGCTGGTGAAATTTGAATTCAAACCCAGGTATGCGGACTCCATGTCTTTGCTGTGTCGAGCTTACCTTTGCCTCTGTGTATGTCTCCCTAAACTAAGGTGACCAGATTTTAACATTGGTAAAGTGGGACACCATTGACCAGGGGGAGAGGGGTTCTTTTTTTATTATTATTATTACTTAAAATATTACAAAGAGTAGTACATATGTCTCTTTCCAAAAATCGGGACTTTTTTAAAACACCGCGGGATGCAGGACAAATTGCTAAAGATCAGGACGTCTGGTCACCTTACCCTAAACCCAAGAGAATTTCAGTGCCCAGGTAGCTGGACGTTCAGAGCGCGCCCGGTCCTGACATGCAGAGTGAAATGAGAGGCTCTTCCTGTGAAGTCGCAGGGCGCTCACTATTCCGCTCCTCCCAGAGGGGACAGGACATCACAGGAGCTAGAAACCCTGGCTTAGTGCGCATGTTACTGGTGAGAAAGCAAAACAAATTTGGAAGCATCCTTTCAAAAAGAGGAAAATATGCCAATAAGCTAAAAATGAATGAATGAAAATGAATCATCTGGTACCTCTTCTTGCTTATGTCAGATGCGCAACACATACAGCCAGTCTCTCTATTGCACTGATTTGATTGTTCCATGCAACGAACTAATACACTATAAAGGCTACGAGGGTCCCTTACAAGCTTATCGAGTTCCTATAAGACCTCAAGTTGACAAACCATGAATTCTCCTACACGGTGTGTTCAGGGCCTGAGTGCCCAATGGGAGGAAATTCCATCCTGCACGCTACTGGCCTGGCGCAGCCTGTGCCGTGCAGCCTGGAGACCGCACAGGCGGTGGGAGATGAATGGGCTGCTTTGACTGGCCCCAATTCATCGCATCACAGGGACACCTTCAAGGGCCATTGACATGGGACACTTGCCTCCCACATTCACAGAGTACAGCATGTCTTATTTCAAGGACACCCCTCCTCCCTCCTCACTGTGGCTCCAAACATTAATGTCATCCTGGCCTCCCAGAGCCCTCCCTGGCCGCCACCTCTCTGCCATGAGCAACGAGCACAGCTCCGCACTGTCACCGCCATCACAAACACGGGGCTTTTCCAAAACTCTCCTCCTGGCTTTGCTCTCTTGGGTTCTTTGGTCTCTACCTGCCTTTCCCATTTCCCCACAACCGGAAAAGGAAAAATGTAAAAAGCCACATCATATGCCTTTTCCTTATGGATGCTGTCATCCTCCTTAAGTGTACCCTATGAGCGTGTTCATTCACTCCATCCATTCAACACTCATTCGGTGAGCACTATCCCACGGTGAGGAGGGCCAGCTCCCATGGCCTTGGCCCTCACGAGGCTTGTAGAGTGACCAGCTACAGACCAGGGATAATCCCGACTGACCACTTCTATTCAGGGGCCGGTGCAAGGAGGGGAAGGAGAGGGAGCCACGGGAAACCTGTGTTTTAAGTAGAAGAAATATATGATCAGATTTTCATTTTTAAAAGTTCATTGTGTAGCCCGATCTGTGTAGCTCAGTGGTTAAGCATCAACCCAGGAACCAAGAGGCCACTGTTTCAATTCCCCCGACCCATTATGTTTCTCTCTCTCTCTCTAACCCTCTCTCTTCCTCTCTTTCTAAAAAAAATTAATAAAAACATATTTTTTAAAAAAGCAGCTATTTTTTTTTAAAGTTCATTGGGCCCTAACCAGTTTGGCTCAGTGGATAGGGCGTCGGCCTGTGGACTGAAAGGTCCCAGGTTTGATTCTGGTCAAGGGCATTTACCTTGGTTGCGGGCACATCCCCAGTAGGAGGTGTGCAGGAGGCAGCTGATCAATGTTTCTCTCTCATCGATGTTTCTAACTCTCTATCCCTCTCCCTTCCTCTCTGTAAAAATTCAATAAAATATATTTTTTAAAAAGTTCATTGGGTGAAAAAAAAGTTCGGCTGTGGGCGAAGACTATCAACAGCTGCTGTAAAACCTCAGAGGAAAGGATGAGAAACTAGAATGGATGGATCAGTCTAACAGCCCGAGGGTCAAATCCACCGTTCAGGGTAACCTCACAAACACAGGGGCAACCAGACATTAGGTGCCCCCAGTGGAAGGTCATGACACCAACTATAATGAAACTTTTTTAGAAAAATCAAACCTGTGTCTGATCAACCTGCTAGACATAACTACCAGCTTCCAAAGGACAGAAGGACATTTTTAAATGACACCAGTGTGGCTCAATTGGTTGAGCAGCATCCCATGCTCCAAAAAGTCTCTGGTTTTATTCCTGGTCAGGGCACATGCCTGAGGTTGCAGGCTTGATCCCCAATAGGGTGTGTGCAGGAGGCAGCTGTTTGATGTTTCTCTCACATCAGTGTCTCTCTCTCTCTCTCTCTCTCTCTCTCTCTTTCTCAAATACCAATTTTAAAAAAAACATATAAAAAATGACACCATGGGGAGATGCCATCAGAAAACCTAGAACCTGGGAAATTTCAGTGTGCAAACAATGTGACTTCTTCAACAAAAAAGTGACAAAAAGAAGAGGAAAATTTTCACTTGAGAGAATAAATCAACTGTAATGTATAAACCTTGTCTGAATACAAGCAAATCAATCATGAAAAGTAAGAGAGAAATTTAAAGACTGAACACTTAGTAACATTAAGGAATTATTGGTAGCTTTTTGAAGGTGTGACAATGCAATCATGGTCATGTTATTTTAAAGAGCGCTTCCCTTTTAAAAATACATACTGAAATATTTACAGATGAAATGATATTATTCTCTTTACTTTTGTATATACTAATTTCATGTAATAAATGTTTTAAAGAAAGAATGTAGTATTTTGGTTATGGTTGCACAACTCTAAATGTATTTTAAAAATCATTGACTTGTACATTGAACCAAGTGAAATTTATGGTATGTAAATTATATTTAAATTTATAGAGTTTTTTAAAAAGAATGCGAAATAAGAGATCTATTCCACTTTAACTTCTTTTTTTATAGTAAAGGTGGAAATCTACTGAAGAACAAGTACAGACTCCCATGTGGGGAGCGGGAAAGAGTCCCACTGACTTCCTGTTTCCACGGTTCATAAAGGCTGCAGTTCCTGTGTCCTGATATCCCTTCTGATTGGTCAATGTTCCCTTTTGAATTAACCTATTAAAACTTTAAATCTACTAAACATACTGAAACTTTTAAAATAATAAAATAAAAATAGTAAAAGTGAGGAGACTACTTAGGAAGCCATTACTAGAGGTGGACAGAGAGATGATACAGATGAAACTGGGTGGAAACAGTGGAGGTGGAGAGAAATAGATGCCAGAAATATTCATGACACGGACTCTGCAAGACCTGGTGGCTGCAGGGTGGGGTGGGGAGGAGAAGGAGGTCAGAGCACACCTCCTGGGAATCTGGTTTGCAAGAGGACGAAGAGTGGTGCACCTGCTGAGACAGGGTCTGCACAGAAGCAGGACCGGTGGGGATGACCATGAGTTCGGTCATGATGCCTGAGAAACAGCATGCAGAGATGGGCAGAATATAGTGTCTGCATGCAATTTTTCTGCATGCGATGGTTAGGTCTTTGGTTCTTTTTTAGCAATGTCTGCCTGTTGTGGAGCTAGGGCATCCAGGCTGAGATATCTGGGGATTCCAGAGGTCGGACAACCCAAAAAAGTGGCAACAAAAGTGCTGCCCTTTCAAAAATTTTGTGCGGGTAATTTAAAAAAAAATAAAGTTTAGGAACAACAGAATGCTAAATTTATCCCATTTGAGATCAACTTTAAAGCACAGTTTTAATAAACCCAAGCAGGTTTATTACAATGATCGATACCTCCAACTTTCCTCCTATCGGGCTGCTCTGAGCCTGCTGTTCAGACTTCTTGGATCATTTCATTTGGCTGCATTTCCTTTGATTTTTGTTTTTCTCCAGAGTTTGAGAAGGTGATTCCTTCCCATCTGCGTAAGAACACCCTACAGAAGGGACATCAAAGGGATGTGTCTATTTTCCTGTATGTGTGGCGTATCAGGTCGTATGGAAAACAAGTCTTACAGAACGTCCTCTGCATTGAAACAACGGAAAATTGAACAGTCACAAGCTGAACATGAAGTCACTGTCCTCACTCAGACCTATTTGCCTATGATCAGCGCCGCTTCCTTCCAGATGCCAGCATTAGGGTTCCGCTTACCTCAACACTCAGCATCCCAGGAGTACATTCTTTGTGAGAAAGTGTAAGGGGCTGCCTTGAGGACTACCATGGAAATGAGATTTTGAAGCTAACATCTCTCAGAGGAAATCAAACTACAAGAAGCAGCCAGTCTCCTCTGAACGCTCAGCCTCGTCGATCTTTTTAACTTACAGACGTTTCCTGTTCCCAGTCTTCCTTTGTACATCATCTCAGTACAGAGTTTGTATTGGAAAACTGATTTCCCTTACTTCCCTCTTATTAAGTTTCTACGCCCCTTACCAATTTCATCCTAATAATTTGCAGATTTCGTTTGGCTTTGTTTATCCCCATTGTTGCTATTTCAAGGCGCTCCCAACTGCCGCATGACATTCAACTCTGGATGCATTCTTGGGGTTTTTCCTTTCAATTAAATGCTTCCAGAAACAAGAGTTCGGAAAACGGGTTCACCCTCGCTGACTCAGATCTGAAAGCTTTTCCAAAGAGATTTCGCAGGGAAAATATTGCTGGCTTTAAACCCCAAACGCTGAGCTCTGGCCTGCAGTTCGGACCTGGCCTTCATTTTCCATCTCTCCCACAACGTAAAAGCCAGTGAAGGAGCCATGTTTTCTAAAAGCAGGGCCCGGATCTCTGGCATGCGTGTGTTGTCCTTTTCCAGTGAAACTTCAAGGTACAGTGTAAACTTGCTTTGCTTGCCCTGACCAACTGGAAGCAGCAAGGCCCTTACTTATATTCTGGTTTACAAGGGTTTCCTTTAATGGAAGTTTTGACTCGTCTTCCACACAGAGTGGTATGAGCGTGAGTGAGCGCAGTTGCATTGTGAAACTTTGCATAAGCAACGCATGCTTTTTATTTCCTTTCAATGATTCCTTCCAAGGCGGCCAAACAAGTTTCTAATAAATTTTTACATATCTATCAACATGTGAATCTAAAAATCAACTGAATAGAAAATCTGATGAACAGAATAATTGGTGAATGGATTAGAATCAGGGGCATGGGAATGGAACAGACTGATGATTCTCAGAGGGGAAGGGGTATGGGGGGTGCAGAGATTAGACAGAGATCTTGTATGCATGTATGCAGTACCTGTGGGCACAGACAATAGGGTGGCAAGGGCCTGGGATGGGGTGGGAACCAGGTGGAGGGGAGCCAAGGGGGGGAAAAAAGGGACATCCGTAATAATCTCAAAAATAAAGACTAAAAAAAAATTTTAAAGGTATAGCATCATTCCTGGTCCCTGTTACTCGAAGGTGGTCACTGGACTCAGAGCTTCAATGTGCCTGGGAGCTCGTCAGAAACCTAGACCCGCTGAGTCAGCAGCTGCATTTTAACAAGAGCTTTAGATGCTGCCTGTGCATGTTCAAGTCTGAGAAGCAACAAGATTCCAGGTGTTACTGCTGCTGCTGCTGTCCCATGGGCTGTGCTCCAGATGCCAGAATCTATATGTATGCACAGAATCTACATGTATGCACTATATGTATGCCTGTATATGTGCGTATGTATATTATAATATTTAAACTTCATAACAGTCTTGCAAAGTACATATTCTCAACCTTTTTATACAGGAGAAGACTGAGATTCTTTGAGATTAAGTAGCTTACATGATAAACAAACAAGAAGTCAATGGTGTACATCACTTCAAAGCTAGATTTGGTCAATTCTCAGAAGAAGAAAAAAAGCTCTGGTTTTACCATCTTTCCATGATCTAAGACAGATATGTTAACAATGGTTAAATTAATTTCTTTATTTTCTAACAGGTAAACTTACTAGAATCAGTACCTAGACAAAAAGAAACATAAGACCCCCCAAAAATCATGTTCTCAAACACACACACAGACACACAAAACACAACACCACAGATTCCCACTGTAAGTTGAAGAGATTGTTTTTACCTCAAAATGATACTTCAGAAAAAGGGATTCTTCTTACACTGAAACATTCACAAATCTCTCTTATTAAGAAGGCATTTTCTAAATTACTATTTAAGTGAGATCCATTAGCCCAAATGTATGCTAATCAACACTAACTAAAAGGTCACCGAGTGGAATCAGTAAAAAAGAAAAGAAATTTAACAAAGATAAGGTGATTATTCCTGGAGCAAAAACTCACATTTAATAAGCATAGAATATTATTCTAGACAAAACTTTAAAAAGTGGTACAGCATGTAGTTGCATGGTGAAACTCAACACATGACTAAAACCCTAGAGATGAGTAAAACAAACCAGTATCTCTAATGTTCTATCATTAGTGGGTACTTGTGACAACATAGTGCGTGGATTTCGTAAGTACTGGATCCCAGACACCGTAAATGGAGATGAAGATGATTTACTCTGGAAAACCAAGATGTGACTCAAAGAGTAGCCCTATCAGGTCCATGATGAGGATGCATGTAATCCCTTTGAATAAAACTGTTTTAACTAAATAAATTAAAAATTAAATTGTATGCTTTTGACTAGCCCATCTAACCCCAAATATATTTATCTAAGTTGACCACAAAGATTTTTTTCTGTTGAATTTTCTCAATGAAAAAATGGAGGCTATCCTTCCTAATACTATGACATATATGAGTATTCCTAAAATGCAGAAAACACAAACAAAATTACACAACAATTTGAGAGATGTAATAGTGAACCAGGTACAAAGCACATGTAGAGAAAGGAGCAGGTAATCTGGGCGACCAGGCAAGGCTTCACAAGAGATGACACCTACGTTCCTTTTGAAAGGTGTCTAGAAGAGGAACAGAAGGAAAAGACTGCAGACATAAAATACCACTGTCCTGAGTCACGGAGATGAGAAGACATGGCATGCTTGAAGGAGCACGTGGCTTACAAAATGTGTGAGGAAGGATGGCTATACACAAGCATTTGCAGCTGGAAGTAGTTGTTTAACCTGCTGATCCTGGGAGAAGGGGGGCAGAATGGGTAAACGGTTTCACCTCCCACACTGACGTATGTCAGAGTCATAAGGGCACTTGAGACTTGGTATATTTGAGTCACACAGTTTCTAAAGCTCAAGGTGTCCCCAACCCTCCTTTCCACCTTCGTTTCTCCCTCCTGGGCACTCAGCATATGAATATTATGGGATTTATGGGTTTGTTACAGAAATCACAACCAGAAAAAAACAACACCTTCATCAGCCAATTTGTGCCAGTGAAAAACTTGCAGATCTTAACCATGAAGCTCTGGATATTACACCTCCTGCTAGAGGGTTGCAAAGGTCTCCAACTTACTTTCAACCATGGTCACCTTTGAAGTTCTGAGGAGGTAGGAGAAACCAAAGAGGTCTGAAGAAGAAGGAATCAGAAGGAAGGTTTCAAAGAGAGACTGGAGAATAAAATGGGTTCCCTGTCCCCATGTCTCTTCATCACCCAGGCCCCAGGTGTACACATAGCTTACCATCCATCCTTCAAAGCACCTGGCTTGTTCAGTGAGGACTGTGGGAAGGTCAGGAGCTGAGCAGCCGCTAGACAGGATATTTGTCTTCTCATCTGAGAGAGCCCCCCACACAGGACACTTCCCTCCCGCCGAGGCCTTCGAAACAATGCCTTCTTGAAGAAAAAAGATGAGTAAGAGAACAGAAAGATATTTGGCTCCTAAATTAGACTGGCCTTTCCTCTGCAGAGCGAGGCAGCCACTGCACCAGACTCTGGTGTCTGCCAGGCCCTCGGCAGCCAGAGGATCACATCACACTGTTTGGCTGCACGACCCCATGGTTAGCGCTGCTCTCCATGTAAGCAGCCAACAACAACACCCTCTCTTCCCATTCGGCCTTAACCCTGTGCACATGCTCTGAACGTTCTCAAGGATTTTGCTAAGCTTGAACAGGAGAGGTCTATTTGTAGGGTTTGTGGATTTATAAAGACAGAAGGTAATCCAACCTGCCTCTGTTAAATAGTCAACTTGAGAGTTGCTAACTCTTAAGAATTCCTAAGGATCTACTTGCAAAGAAAGAAAGCAAGCCTTCAAGAATGCATGAATGTGAGTCTGCTCTGACAGTCCAACAAGTACCCATTTGAGAGTGCACAGTGCCTACTGGAAGGTGCTGACCAGACTCCCATTGGGGTCTCGCTGACTTAAACAAGACAGGAGTCCATGAGGGAGCCCCAAACCAGAGCAAAGCTAAGACACAGACAATGCAATTGTGTTTTCCAAGTGGAGCAAAGCAACTCCATTTATCTGGGGCAGGGTGACGGAGCTAGGCAGAAGGGAAGTCCTGTTGAGACCTGGTCCTTTCTTACCTTTCAGCATTGGCTAGACCTGAGCTGTCTGGTAGGTTTCTCCGCAGAATAATCCATCAGGAAACTCTGCCTTTAAATATTGAGGTTTGATATAGAAATAAATGCCCTGAGCTGAAACAGGTCACCATCAAAAGGACGGTAACTGAAACATATTTGGTCCCCCAGAGAAGAGAAGGCACCTACTATGTGCTGGTTACTAGGCAAGGTGGTTTGTATTCATCACCCCATGCACGAAATTCCACAATCATCTGGGACTTCTTTTATTTAATAAAGAAAAAGACGGTGGTGGCAGTGGTTTCTCTAAAATCTTCTATTTTGTTTCTGTAACAAGAAGCAAAGGGCCTTCTCTTGGTTTTGCATAGGACCCTTTGCATATGAAATGGCTTCGTAGGTCCTGTTTGCCTTAATATTGGGTATGTTCTAGTCAGAGGAAGAAAACATAAAATCCCTGGCTATATTTTTTTATTTTTATTTTTTGCCAAGAAATGGCTCCCCATTTTTTCCTCTTTTCATACCTGCCGTGGATGTAACGTCTGCTGTGTATTTCACACAAACAGCCTTCTTTCAGAGTAGCCATGTGGCAAACACAACAGCACGTGTGGCTGGTGGTTCCGGCGCTGGACAGCACAGGTCTAACTAATGCTGAAATCCTTCGCCCACAGCAATGCCACCCGAGGGATACATCTTCACGCCTGAACCCATTCAGAACCACACAGTAACAAATGGAAGGCTTTTTAAAATACCAAAAGGTCATTCCACTTCTCCTAGCGCTTGGCCAAATGATTTTACTTCATGATAGACGTTTCGGGTAAACATCCAGTTTGGTAAAAAATGCAATCTTGCTTCAGCATATGAAAATCTCTGTGTTGGAGAAGGCTTCTTGCAGCCTGATGTTCCCTGGCGTGCGCTCGGCTCTCTCCGCCGGCAGGCTGTGTTATTAAAGACAGCTGTGTCCATTGTTTATGAATTTTGTGGATGCTGAAAACCTAATAACAAAACCAGAAAGTCTCAAGAGTCCCCTCCTCGCCTTTTCTTGAACTTGAAACTGAAAAGACACTCATTTCCCACCGATGTCAGGAACAGCCAGTCCTGTCACCTACCAATCACAGTCCGCAGCTCAGATTGGTGAGGGAAGAGCCATAAGGTGGGCATAGCCCTGCAGCAAACGTGGGGAAGTAGATTGGAAGCTTGTGTTGTCCCATTGAAGATGAAAACGTTAAGATGTGTGTCCGGGTTGAAGCGGTGAGAGAACGTTTCCATTCTCGTTCCGAAATTAGAAAGTAATTTTTCTATTATTGAATTTTAGTTCTTAAAGTAGGAACAAGGGATATTCCTTTGTAACGCATAATTATTTTTATTGATGTCTGACTACATGACAAATTTCTATTTAATCTGACCAAAAATGAAACAAGTACCTCTGCCCCTCACTGAAGGGAATGTCTCTTATTCGGTATGAATGTATCTGTTTTCCTGTTCTTTCACGCCAGCCATAGTCAGAGGTTTGCAAAAGTCCTTGCGTAGGACATTTGGAACACAATACCTTTAACGGGGACCGCGTTGTCTGATTCTGTTATGTGTCTCATAGAGAACAGAGAGGCACTGGAGTGAAACAGCAGTCCGAGGTATTACATGACCGAGGCGTCTGACACAGGATATAACTCCAGGTAATTTATACATTTCACAGTCTCCTTACACAGAAGCTTCACCCAGATCCTGGAGGCCTGTCCCCGTTCTAAACAGTAAAGGTTGCCCAATTTTTCAAGGTGGCTGTTCTCAATCCAGGTAGAGGGCTTTGGTGGGCTTACAGGGGATGATTCACGCTGATGACTCAGACGGGCTTTAGAAGACTGTGTTGGATGCATACAGGGGAGATAATTCTCTCCTGTGTTTGCAGTTCAGTACCCCCCACCAATCTTTGAGAGAAACAAACACATCGCTACTTATGCTGACAAGTGGTACCATTTAAAATTCCACTCAAAGGAAATGATAATTGAAGCCATTCACAGGACCACAAAAACGCTGCCACCCTCCAAATCAAACATTTGAATGACATTTAAAAGGTGCCAAACTGTGTAATCGATTCATCCAAAAAATATTTCCTGAACATCTAGTGTATACAGCACTCTGGAATGGCTATTCAAGGAGAGACCAGGATATGAAAGAAAATGAATGATGCTGCTTTATTAATACAGGCTATCATGGGAGATTCCTGATGAGAATCCAAGAGGGACAGCTTTGGGGGGAGAAGGGGGGACTGGAAATTATCAGGAAAGGAAAATGAAAGCAGGAGGGGAAGGGAAAGGGGTAGAGGTGTGGGTGGGGAGGTGGGTGTCACCATAAAGCAGAAACAAGGCAACCAAGAGAGGAGCAGACCCATAGGCTCCCATTTAAAAAACAGGTAAGGACTCACTTAACCATGATGCTGCACACCTAAAACTAACACAAAATAATACTGAATGTCAACTCTATTTGAAAAATATAATAAAATAATAAGAACCAGGAAAGAAGTCAGGATAATAATAGAGAAAAAGAAGAAATATTCTACAGTATTGTATCACTGTATTTTATTCGATTTTGCTGACAAAATAGAGTATTTCTTTTTTCTTTCATTAATGCCTGTTCCTTTCTCTCCCTCCCACTCACAGGAAGATGCATTCTTATACTTGCAATCCTATCTGTGAGGAGCCAGAGCTCTCCCAGCCCTACCCCATCCTCTTCACACAGCTACTCTGAAGCTTTCTCAACAGGTGGTTCTTTTAATGCTTTAGATGGATTTTCTTTCTCTACAGATTTATCATAAATCCTTCATGTCACTGAAAAACAATGTTCGCTGAAAAACAATGAATAGATTGAAACAAAGAGCCAAGTAAGAAGGAAGTTCTAGATCATATAACTCATTTTCAAGAACAGAAATACTCAAATCAAAAAGGGTTAAGGGCAGGCATTTAGTCCAATATTTGCTGTTTATGATATGCAAGACACTGTCCTCAAAGGTGTGAGGTACACTGGGCCTGTCCTCTGGAAAGTTAAAATCTATGCCCGGCCATTGTGGCTCATTGATTGAGCATTGATCTATGAGCCAGAGGACATGGTTCCATTCTCGGTCAGAGCACATGCCTGGGTTACGGGCTCAGACCCCGGTAGGGGGCCTCTAGGAGGCAGACAATCAATATTTTTTAAAGTTAAAATCTAACACAAAGAAGACCAAGAGGCAGGAAGGGATGGGAGGAAGAGCCCAAATGTATGATCAGACCTGGAAAGCAGCTCAAACACTCCTCACTCTGAGTCAGGAGAGAAAGAAGGCTGGGCCAAGACAGAGAGAGGCGGGAGGCTGCAGAGCCATGGGGAAGGGAAGAGGCATTGTAGGAACTCAAAGAATAGCGTCATTTTAGTAGGGGAGCAGGGTCACTATTTTAAAGGTCACTATCTTAAAAAGAGGGAGTCAGAGATGGAAAGAGAGGAGCGTAAATAAAGAAAAGTCTTGGACTAATTAAACTTGGGAGCTGACAATGTTGACTCACTTTTCTCCTTGTTAATATATTTGGATCTAGATTTGAGGAGAAAAGTCTGGAAGAAGACACAGGATTTCAGCAAACTCTGCCATTATCCAACATGCAACATACACACTAAGGTCAAAGTGCACACACAGAGTTTTTTCAGTGTTCTTAAAAACATACCTTTACAGAACTACCAGAAGATTCATGTCCATAGTTAAGGTGACCAGACGTCCCGCTTTTGGCGAGACAGTCCCGATTTTCAACAATTTTTCCCGCGTTCCACAGCGTTTTAAAAAAAGTCCCGATTTTTAGAAAGAATGCATGACAAACTAGGGAATGGCGGGAGAATGGGTAGGGAAGATATGGTTTTCAGCGGCCAAGTGGTCAATGCTGTCCCACTTTACCAATGTTAAAATCTGGTCACCTTATCCATAGTGCATACATTGACTTCAATGGAACTTGAACAGCTCAATAGAAAATGAGGAATAAAAATTTATGGAAGCACAATTGACTAATAACTGTATGAAAAACGTTCAGTTTCAGAAGCCAGACACCAGTGAAAACAAGATTCTCAAAATGGAAATAGTTTTGAGACACAACACACACACACACACACACACTCCTCTCTCAAAATGTTTGTATTCTTAACTCACTAATTATCCTTCTATGAATTTTGCCTAAGGAAATATTCAGAGAGACAAGAAAAGATTACTTTTCCAAGATGTTTATTGCATCATTAATAATAGCTTAAACTGAAAAAAGTATTAATTTTTAATACCAGAAAAATTATTAAATAAATTCTAGCCTATATGATCCTATTAACTAATTGTCACCCCAATAAATTTATGTTTTAACTAGGAGCCCGATGCACAATATATTGTGCACTCGGGGGGGTCCCTCAGCCTGGTCTGTACCTGCCAAACCTGCGGCCTGCCACCCAGATATCCCGCCCCGCCTACTCACACGCACCACCAGCCACCCAAACATAGTGCCACGCCACCCACACACGCCACCCGCCACCACCCACACACGCCACCCGCCACCACCCACACACGCCACCCGGCCGATCACGCCCGTCCACCCACACACCCCGCTCGCCCTAACGCCTGCACTGCACTCCCCTCCGGGGCTGCCAGCCTCCATCTTGGCTGAGTTAATTTGGATACAGCCGCTCTGATTGGCTGGTGGGCGTGGCTTAGGCGTCCCGAAGAAATGGTCAATTTCAATATTACACTTTTATTAGATTAGACTAGGGGCCCGGTGCACAAAAATTTGTGCACTCGGGAGGTCTATCAGCCCAACCTGTGCCCTCTCGCAGTCTGGGACCCCTCTGGGGATGTCCACCTGCTGGTGTGCCTGGTCAGCCTGGGTGAGGGGCTGATGGCTGTTTTCAGGCTGGCCAAGCCCCCCAGTGTGGATCCTCACCCCATTGGGGTGTGGCCAGCATGGGTGACCGGCTCAGGGGTGCTTTCAGGCTGTCCACAGTTCCCATTGACCCAATGTCCCAGCAAGGCTGGCTGGAAGCAGATTTCTGGGGTTTGTTTATCTTCTATAATTGATACACTGCTCCTTTAAGCCTGGGCCCAGTAACGAAACCTCCTCTCTGCTTCAGCTCTGGCTTCTATAATGAAACAATGTTTAATTAGAAGTCAGGCCGGGCCTGCTGTTTGCTTCAGCTCCTAGGATTGAAACATTTGTTGCAAATATGATGTTCCCTGGAACGGAGAGACACCCAGGCGGCCCCGCAAACAGTTTCACTCCTGCTGCAACGGACGCTGCCGTTTACTCAGGCCCGTGAGTGGCAGCCTCCATGTTGGCTGAGTTAATTTGCATATAGTCGCTCTGATTGGTTGGTGGGCGTGGCTTAGGCATCCCAAAGAAACGGTTAATTTTAATATTACGCTTTTATTAGTTAGGATTACAGTATACAAGCAGTTCTCAGGTTCTGTCAGACTCGACGTATCTTGTTTTGTGGTTGCATCACCATCTCCCATTTATTTATATATTAAAAAAGTTTCCATCACTTTGATGTATGTTACCTATGTGCTTCATGTTTTTTATTATTTACTGTATTTACCACAAGTAAAGGTCAGGAATTGTTATCTTTCTTTTTAATTTTTACTGTTTCACTTCATTACTGCTGTGTATGTGCTCCATGTGCTTATAGGTTCCAACTGACGGTGAAAATCATGTTACGTTGCACTGTAGGAACAGATCTCCCACGTAACACGAGGACCCACTGTACTGATAGAATATTATGTAACTACTAAAAAAATATTTTACAATGACTTTTTAATGAAATAGAGATGTGCTCACAATATAATATCCTATCTAATAAAAGAGTAATATGCAAATTAGGCATCAATCCATCACAAAGATGGCCGCCCCCATGGACACAAGATGGAGGCACCCAGTCCAGCTCAGCCCTGCCACTGAAGTGGTCAGGCCTGTTAGCCAGACAGATGATGGGGGAGGGAGGGGTTCTGAGGGGCAGAACGGGCGATCAGAGGGGGCTAGAGGTGCTCTGCCCAAGCCAGAGGTCTCAGGCATGGGCAAGGGTGGAACCAGTAATTGGAGGGTGCAGGGGCAGAACTGGTGATCAGAGGGGTATGAGGGTGCCCTACCCAGGCATAAGACTTGGGCCAGAGGCCTCAGGCATGGGCAGGGGCAAGGCTGGAGATCACAGGGGCCTGGGCTCCACAGAGCCAGTGATCGGAGGGGCAGGGGCGGAGCCTGCGATCACAGAGGTTTGGGCACCAGTAGAGCTGGCAAAGCTGGGGTTTGGAGGTCCCCTGCCCAAGCCTGCATCTTTGGCCAGAGGTTACAGGCCTGGGCAGGGGTGGAGCTGGGATTGGAGGGGCAGGAGTGGAGCTGGTGATTGTAGTGAACTACAGAGAAAACACCTTTTCTTACCGCTCATTGGCTAAGCTCCCTGTATGCCACTGGTAATATTCTTAGTAACTTTGGTAATAAGAATCCCTAAAGGCAATCTAGGGTTTTTCCACCACACTCCTGGAGAAAAAAAATGAAGGTCCACTGCTGGAGGGCTAAGAAATGTCATATTCTGCCCTAGCCAGTTTGGCTCAGTATATAATGCCTCAGCCTGCTGACTGCAGGGAGTGGGTTCAGTTCTGACCAAGGGCATGTACCTAGGTTGCCAGCTCCTCCCTGGCCAGGACCCAGGTCAGGGCATATGCAGGAGGCAACCAATCAAAGTGTTCCTCTCACTTTGATGTTTCTCTGTTTTTCCCTTCTCTTCCATATTCTCTAAAAATCAATGGAAACATATCCCCAGGTGAGGATAAAAAATATAAGAAAGAAAGAAAGAAAGAAAGAAAGAAAGAAAGAAAGAAAGAAAGAAAGAAAGAAAGAAAGAAAGAAAGAAATGTCATATCCTACGAAAGGAAAGTCACGTCTTGAAAATTCCTAAAGAAAGTTGTAATTTTTTAATGGTGAAGGGACTGGAGTCTGTGTTGATGAAAACACCTTGGTGGCTGCGGTGACTGGCAATGGCTTCAGCAGCGGGGTAATGGGGCTGGTGGCTTCTCTTGATTAGCCTGATCACCTCACACAAAGGGAGGACAGACTGTGGCTTAGGCCCAATCCCCAAGGGGATCAGGAAGCAGGCCTAAGCCATCAGTAGGACACCCCCTGAGTGCTCCCAATATGTGAGAGGGGGCAGGCTGGACTGAGGACCACCCCCCCCCCAGGGCACAAATTTTGTGCACCGGGCCCCTAGTTAAATGATAATAACCAGGATGCAAAACTACAGACAAACTGTGATCCTATCTAGTTATATAACTACAAGTAAATATGAAGAAAAAAAGATTGGAAGAAAATATATCAAATTACATCATCAGTAGTTAACTTTGAGTTGTATAATTATTTCTGTTTTTCAATATATCTGGACTTTTTATAATTACCATATATCTTACGTTGGCACATATATTTATGACCGTAGGCACAGCAAACACAGCATTGTTGCAGAATGATTTGATTTGGGGTTTGTTTTTAAGAAATATATCCAAGCCAATGCATTGTAATTATCTGTAGAGAAAAAGTGAAATCCCTTCATCTTTGGGCACTCAGTGCTTAACATATAGTGTCTAACACGCATGAGACACTCAATCATTGTTATACTAATAAATGACCACTTTTCACAAATGATGAATGGAAGGACGGAAAGAGGAATGAGTAAAGAGTTGGAAACCTCTTCAGCATTTAGTTAAATTGGTTTTTTTCCTGGGATTTTCAGGAGATGAAAGGGGCTCATCGTGTGGCAAGCCTTTAATAGAATAGAGGAAGAGGGGGGAAAAGTAAAAGGAATGATTTTCATAAGGATACAATGGGATAAAATTCATTGATAGAGCTCATTCTCCTACCAACTCGCAATGTCTATTCCGAACTTCACTCAAATTTGTAAATGCATCTGCTTCTTGGGGAAATAGGAGAAAGCAACTGTTTGAAAGCAATTACACAAATTTACCCTCTTCAACCTACCAGGAGGATGCACCTAATTCACAGAACCACTGAGACACATGTCTAGGTATATAATCTCTAAGGAAGGCTTTCCAAAATTGATGCTTCAATTTCATCAGTGACTTTTAGAAGGAATAGATGGGTCCCATCAGATAAACATGTATTTCTATCCATCTTTGGAAGCAGAGACAGCAAGAATGACTCTCTCCCAGCAACAATCACATTTTTTTGTCTGTATTCACAGCTTCTTGGCTTGGAGATGCGGTATCTCCATTCTTCAAGCTGATTGAGGGTAACAGATATGCCTCCTTCACCCACTCTGGCATCACGGTAACAGACACTCGGCTGAGTGCCCAAGGCTGAAATCTGGTATAAGTTTAAACTTGCTTCGACTTGTGAACTTCAGAGAGAGGAAGAAGAATTCACATCTTCATGTGTTACTAACTCTCGCATCAAAACTGGGGTTCTTTGCAGATGCTCATGTCACATAACCATTATTTCTCCCTCAAAATGTCTGGGTGCTCTTCACTCCATAGATCCAAGTGGCATTTTCCACTTTCAAATGACTACAAACACTCATACATAATATCCCGGAATTGCGTTGGCTGGTGAGGAGGAATAGAGAATGAGAGGGAAATGACATGTGGCTTTTTAATCAGGCAGTTCAGGATTTCAGCTCTTATTAACTCTTTGCCCTGAGGCAAGGTACTAAACTAATCAGAACCTCAGTTTCTTCATCAAAAAAAGTGGTGCTAATGCCTCCTTTGCTGCAGAACAATTTTGAAAATGAACATAAAGCATCTGGCACAGAGTATACACTCAGTAAAATAACTGTTGTTATTAGTAATGTCTCTGTAATTAACTCACTTGCTGATTCCTTTCCAAACTGTGTGTTTTCCTCTAAATGCTCAAATGCCATATGAGAAGTTTTCTTTCTAACTATTTTCCCTATAGACTCATTTTTAGGATGGTGGCTCCTGGGTAGAAAAATAACTTTACAGGGTGATTCAACTATAAATTATATAAAGAACCTTAGAAAACACAAAAAATAAAGACATTATGGGGATTAAAATTTTGGATTTGGCCTGAAAACACATGAGGCGGGGCTGAAATAGAATTCAAAAAATATAAATCATTCCCAATCTTTTCAACATCAAATAAAATTAGGTCCCCTATTGATTTCAGAAACTTTTCCTTCCAAGACACTGTTTTAAGGCTCTGTCAAGTTAATGATCAATGAAAATCAATAAACTCAACTTTGTCTTCCAAGCCAGTCATCTGGATGGTACTGTCAAGAAGCAACAGTCCGACACCCATCTTCCCCAACAATAGTTGGATTCAATCTAAAGAGAATGGCATTTCAGCAGACCTTCCAATAGAAGCCTCAGCTGACAGATGGAACACAACTGCATAGGTCCATCCAACATAAAACACCAAGAGCACCAGCCAGTTCCTAAGAAAGTTGGAGGCCCCTCCTAGCTGTTAAATGCTATCCAGCTCTTAAAGAAAAGCTTACTCTACCCCCAACCCCCATTGACTATTCCAAACCAAGACCATCTTGTCCTCAGAGTGATGGTACATCCACGATGCCAAATGGAACACTGCAGCAACAACACCAATATTTCAGCATAGTTTTGCAAATGACTCAGAGGGTTTGGGGCCCACATTGATCTAATTCACTCAGTAATTGCTCAATTCTCCAATTTATTGCCCAGCTATAGCCAAATTCCTCCCCCTAGACAAAAAAGACACAGAGACAGCCTGTAATGGAAATGCGCTGAATTGCACGTTACACCTAAGACAGAGGCCATGAGAGGGCTATGCGCTGCAGGTCCCAGTCTTGCCAGAGGAATAGCAGTGTGGCTGGGAATATGGCACTGGCACGGCCGTGGCTTCATGTGATCACGGAGCTGCTGAGATGTCCCAGTGCTTCCTATTACAGCGAAGCGCACCCTGAAGCCAGACACTGTGACAGGGCGAGATCGGAGGTTCTCCCCCTTGCTCCAGGGCAAGGGCAAGTCTGAGTGTGGCCCTCATCATCGGTGGGAGCTTCCTGCTGCCATGCGCAGTGGCAATTTCTGAGGCTTAAAGAACACTTTTCAAGCCAGAGATCTCCAGGGAAGTCATCCACATTCCATGCAATTTATAATAAGGGCTCCAGCAGTGGGTCATAAATCCTCCTTCCTCTCTGAGCGCATCAACTGTGATGCGAATCTCCCTGTTCCCTGCTGAACAGGCGAGGGCTAACAGTGCTGAGGAAATAAAGCAGCAGAGTGCGAGAGGCAGTGGGAGATAAAGGAACATCGAGTAATGCTTATGCTGATGAACGCTCTCTATGGACCACGCACTGAAGGTACAGTCAGCCTTGTACCCCACGGAAGTGAAATACTAAACTAATCAATCACCACAATATTAGTGATCATTTTCAATATCTGGGAAGTGAAGTATGATTGCTCTGAAGGGTTCAGCAACAGGACTTACCTGGTCAGGGAGTCAGAAGGAAGGTGTGGGCTTCTGAAGGCAGATGGGTGGGTGTTAACTAGGTGTGGGGCATGATGGATGGGGAAAGGACAGAAGGAAGAAAAGCAGCCCAGGTCAAGGCCATGCAATGTTAGACCAGTGCTCCTCAAACTCTGTTCAGCCAATGAATCCTCAGGGAAGCTTGTGAAACTGCATTTCAATTCAGTGGGCCTAGGGAGGGGCCCAAGATTCTGTGTTTCTAACAAGCTCTGGGGTGAGGCCAAGGCGGTGGGTCTGGTCCACACAGTGTGCAGCAAGGACCTGAGGTTCTGCCCAAAGGCCAGAGCAGAGAGAACGAGGGAGGGCCGATGAGGAGGCCAAAGAACTTGGCAGAGGTCGGGGACTGGGTCTAAGAGGGGTGGGAACCTTGAAGATCTCCATTTCCGTTGTTCTCGCCAACCAACCACCCTAAGAGTTCATTTTCCCGGGAGACAGCACTTTGCAATGTCGGAAGTGTAAGTGAGAGCAAAGGTGTTTATGGACTTCAGGGCCTCCAAGAGCCAATAAAGCACGGCTCCTTCATCACAGACAGCCCATTAACAACCCATGTTTATTAGCAAAAATCCTCGGAACTTAATACGCCTTTGTCAGCAGAAGTAATTGATCTTGGCCAGTTAATTTGGCTGCTTTTACAGACTGAGGACTTGCCACAGCTCCGTGGGCTTCCTTCTCTGCAGCAAGCAGTTTCCAAGAGCCCCGAGGCTCCGTCAGATCGTTCTCTCGAAAAGAGAGCACAGACATCTCTCAGTGGCATGTTGGTCTTTGGTCTCAAGAGGTCTGGGAGACACGGGATTTTACAGAAAGGTCTGTGCTAAGTGCCACCACCCCGTTCCTTGTGAATTGCCTGACAAAGGCATGCAGAGCTGTGTGCTGTTCCATGAGGCAGGTAAAAAAGCTCAAGATTAGTCAAAAGAGAGGCAGATGTATGCTTTAACCAGTGCTTGGTATAAACTATATACTTTCTTTCTGCCTTAGGAGAAAGTCAACTTCTTTCCCTTTTAAAATGAATATAGAGCCCAGCCAGTGTTGGTCAGTGGTTGAGTATTGAACCAGGTCACAGATCACAGTTGGATTCCCAGTCAGAGTGCATGCCCAGGTTGTGAGCTCGAGCCCCAGTGTAGGGTGTGCAGGAGGCAGCTGATCAATAATTCTCTCACATCATTGATGTTTCTCTCTCTCTCTCTCTCTCTCTCTCTCTGTCTGTCTCTCTCTCTCCCCACCCTCCTCTCTGAAATCAATGGAAATAAAATAAATATAGGACTTAATCACCCTGAACACAGGCCATGATGAAGACATACTAAATGACTCAGACAACTCTGAGGAACCGCCATAGGGGCTCAGGTCTGCACCCCCTGGTGAGCATCGGGACACTGGAGAAGGGATTCTCTTGCCTCTCTTACGTATCTAATGAGTAGATGGGGGTGATATGGTTTCACAAGTAATAGGAAAAGATTCTTCACATGAGTCATGATGATATTCACACCTAAAAATGTCAGGCGCTCTGCTTCTGGAACGGGTCAGAGTGAAATTGTGAAATCCTCTCCAGTTATCTTCAAACGTCAGCATGCACTCAGCTGTCTGGAACGCCCGCCATATAGACTGCCCAACTCGAGTCAGGATGTAAAATCATGGGTCAGGCATGTGTTTCACTATCTAGAGAAGCCATCTCAATGAGATGGGTGTCTCTCCAGTTGTCCGCCTCCGTCACCACATCACAAAAGCATGGGTAGACAGAGCTTCCCAAATTTGGAGAGTGTAACTAAGGTGGTTGAATATGAAATACAAGCCAGCTGACATATACAGTACTTACTGGAGAGTTGGGGGAAGGAGTGGGGGGGGGGACTGGAAGGGTTGGAGATTCACTTATCAGAGACAGGTAATATTTAGGAAGTATTCCTCACAGGTGCACAACTCCAGAGGCGGTGCTCTGAGGCAGAGAACAGTCTAATGAGATGGGATGTCTATCTAACAACAGTTATTCTTCCCTGGCAAGAACGGGCTGGTGGCTTTAAAGAGTAAGAATGTCACAGTTTGGAAGAGAAGACAGTCCTGGTTTTAGCGTGCTGTGTCACAAAAGCATGTACCTCAGTTGTAGGCTTGATCCCGGGCCCTGGTCAGGGCATGTGGGGGAGTCAATCAATTGATGTATGTAATATCTTAATCAATACACATATATCCTCTCCTTACTAGTCTCCCTCCCACTTCCTTCTTTCCTCCCCTTTCCCCTTACAAAAACACCCTCCCCTGGGTCATGCTTACTTTACTCGGGACTCTCTAAGTTGTATGTGCTGCAGGAAGGGGAAAGATTTTAGGAAAGACGTATAGAGAAATGACAAATGCTGTGATTTACGATGATCCACATATGATTCTGCTTTGGTGAAATTACGATGCTAGAGTTCCCCATTATTTTTAATATTCTGAGATGTACACTGTATGTTCTTTATGACAAAAGATTAAAAGCTTTAAAAATATATGGTGTAAATAAGTTGGAACGGCTTGTTAAGACTAGCTTCCCATCATCACTGTGACCACCATCATCACCAATGATTTTACTCCAAATTTAAAATACATAAATAAAAAAGATCCCCTTCATCAAACCTCAGAGGGAAGGTAGGGGAAGGTGGGGGTAAAGGGGAGAGATCAACCAAAGGACTTGTATGCACGCATATAAGCCTAACCAATGGACACAGACAACAGTGGAGTAAGGGCATGAGTGGGGTAAGGGCATGAGTGGGGTAAGGGCATGAGTGGAGTGGGAGGAAGTAATGGGAAGATAAGGACACATATGTAAGGACTTAATAAATTTACAAAGAAAGGTCCCCTCAACATCATCACATCAGCCAAGTTCCTTTTTTCATTCTTAAGCACTCTGAAGATATCCTTGGTACATGAGTTACAAGTCAGCAATGCTTGGAGAGGCAGGTCTGTGGCTTTGCCTCACCAATCCCTACTCCACCCTGAACCCACAGCTTAGGGGCCACTTCCTCCTGTTTATTCCCTCAACACAACTGACCAATCTTTAGACCAGGTTCTCCACCACACAGAATACATTGAGGCGAGCTGACTCCATCTGCTTCCCATTTGACTAAAAAACTTAACAGCTGCTTCAGCAAGAAGCTTCTTTACTCAAAGAGCAGAAAATCCGTGTCTCCCCAAAGAAGATGCAAGTGGAGGAAAATCAGCTTCTTCCCCTCATTCCTTAGACCAGTGATTCTCAATCAGGAGTGACCTTGTTCTCACGGGACAGGTGGCAATATCTGCAGACATTTTTGGTTGTCAACACTGAGGGCGAAAGTGGATGCTGCTAAACACCCTCCAATTGCACAGAACAGCTGCCAAGACAAAGACCTACCCAGCCCCAAACGCTAACAGTGCCAAGATCGAGCAATACACCTGTCGTAGAGAGATGAGCTCTCCCCTGGGTTCCATAGCAGGATGGAGAGAAGCAGGAACTGTAAGGGGAGTCAGGGCTGCTCACGGTGAGTCCCAGCTGCAATTAACTAAAAGGAACATCCTTGGACCACTCAGGGCAGTACTTACAACGCAGGAACACTTGGTGCACTTGTCCCCTTCGGGCTGAAAGTCCTCTCCTTCTTGGTACTGCACACCCTCAAACACACAGCCTGGAAAGCAAAGGAGAGTTTAGAATGACAGCAGCAGCCTTTGTTCAGTTTGACGCTATTTTTTCTATCCACTGCTCATCCATCTCTGAAGACCATCCTCTTTAACCAGAGGACAATATTGCTTCATAGTGGAAAAAAAAAAAAAAAGACGGGAAGGACAAAAGGGAGGGAGGGAGGAAGACAGGGAGGGAGGGAGGAAAAGAAAGACCAAAAGAGTACAAAAGATTGATATGGGCCCAAAAATCTCAAGATGGGGCACCAGTGCACAGTGGTGAGCCCTGCAGAACCCATGGAACTCACCATGATCTCATTGGCCACGGCCAGGGGAACCAACGCCAGGGGAACCAACACCAGAGGGACCAGAGGAACAAGCAGAAGTCCCAGTAAGAGAAATAAATAATGAGCTGAATAGCAAATGACCTAAAGAGCTACCACTTGGTGAGTAGCAGGAATTGCCCAGCCTCTACCAGGACCTCCATACCCATGATTTTACTCCATCTTCATCAGTGAGCTTACCAAGTAGGGACTTTTGTCACTGTCCCCATTAATGGGGAAGTCGTGGCTCTGAGAGAAGAATTAACTCATCCAGCTGGCCGGTAGCAGATTTAAACTCAGTTCTGACCCACTAGCCACACTGTACAGATAACCAGGCACCAACATAAGAAGACACAAAGGTAGGTCAAGAGGTACCCACAGGTTTTCAGTCCCACCCTTTGTCCTGTTAAAGGGGTTATGTTCCTCCACCAAGTCTGGATAAAAATAGGACCAGAAGCCCAGGAGGTATCTCCCGTTCAGAAAGATGCTCAGGACACTGTTATATTCGTAACAAATCTCACAAATGACCTAGAGCATAGCTGGCCAGTAATCCCCTATCACCCAGACATGGGAGGACTGTCAGTTATTCCCCAGGTCTGTGCTCAGGAGGCACTTCACCAGAATAGCTGAGGTCACTCTTCACATAATAGACAGTGCTGGAGGCAGCAGTCCCCCGGCCAACACTCAGCAAAGGGGGCTCTTGCGAAAGATAGCTCATGCCCCTGGGAGTGAGTGTTCAAGGCCCGCCAACTGAACTCATCAACAGAACCCATCAAAGCCTTGAAGCAGCTGGTTCCTTCCAAGAAGAAACAAGTATGACCCTCATCCACCTGATCTGGCTGCTGGAGCTGTTCACTTTAAAGCTGGATATCGAGCCCTTTGTTCACTGAAAGACATGGAAGCAAACACTACTGAGTCGGAAGCTGAATAACTGAGCGAATCCACTTGTAAAGTCTTGTTGATGCCCACGTCCAGCCTTCCACCGCCTCCTTGCTGTTCCCATTGATTAGGGAAGACCTGGTGAACCCGCAGCCCTCCCAGTGACTGTAGCTCAGCCGGGGTCATAAAGGCAGGTACCTGGTCACCTCTTTTCAAAGGATGCTGCCAACAAAGCATCTTCCATTCTTTCATATGTTTGCACCACTAATTCTGTCAGACAGGTTTCCAGATGATTAACCACAACAATCTACGTTTAACAACTTAAATAGGGAATTTTAAATGAAAATTCGTGCAAACTGTTCCCATCACAACTCGCCATCTTTGAACAAAGGGTCAGGAGGAAAGGAAGGAGCAGACAACCAAGAATGCCCTGAAATGTGTCTCAGGAAGGAGCTGACCACAAACTGTGCATGTTTGTCATTATGTGGAAAAACCATCCCATGATCAATGACAGATGCCAGTCCCGAGTTATGAAGGAGAATGTCCCACAGCTTCCCTTGAGGGTCCCTGTCTAGACTTAGCTGAGACCACCCTCCCAAGACAAAGGGTGACACATTCTGGATGTGGCCTGATTTGCATCCCAAAGGTTGGCCTTTGAAATTGAGAAAGAGGACGAGGGGAGGGAGCAAAGTTGATTCTTTCTTCTTTTTTTAATGTTTTTATTGATTTTCAGAGAGAGACAGGGAGAGGGAGAGAGAGACAGAAACATCAATGAAGAAAGAGAATCATTGATCGGTTACCTCCTGCCCACTCCCTACTGGGGATTAAGCCCGAAACTCGGGCATGTGCCCCGACTGGGAATCGAACTATGACCTCCTGGTTGATGCTCAACCACTGAGCAAATCTTTAAAGTTAGCAACAGTTGATTCTTGACCCCATAGTGGAGGGCACAGAGTTTACCCAGTTGTCAGGGCCTAGTGTGTGCCACTGGCATGCTAACTTTAAGGATTTGCCTCCCAGGACAAATATGGAGCCAAGCAGAACAGTTATCATGGTGTGTGGGAGGTGGGAGGTAGTACAATATGGTGGCCACGAAAGAGAGGAAGACACACCCTAACCCCACCTTTGACCTTTACTCACTCACAGGTCTAGTCCCATTGGGTCTCATTCCTTCCTCTATGAACTCTGGGCAGTACCTCACCGGTGGGTCAAGTGCATTCAATAGTGTAGTATGTACAATCATGGAGTTCACCCTTTCCTTCTGAGAACTCAACCAAAAACAAAATGGAAGAAGCAGTTGCTCAAATATGATAACTTCAATTGCTGAAATGAAGTCACTTTGTCACTCTGATGTTTGTACACTCACACTTTCAAAGGCAGCCAAAACAATGTGACTATCTTCTGACTGAAGAGGAATGTTATATGTGCTCAATGGATTCTGTATCAATAAAACAACAGTCTACTCAACATGACTGAATTCATATTTAAGAGCTATGACAATTTTAAAATCTATACAGCATAAAAAAATTGCTCTGTTATCAACCTCAAGCTTGGAATTACCTGGGAGTGCTGGTGATGCAGCCTACACATCAAGATTTACTTGAAAACTACGGATCTAACTTAATAAAGATCTTTTACACATTTAAGAATATGGCTGCATGATACAAAGCATATTTATTGTACTCAGAAGAAAAAAGTGATTATGGAAAGAATTATCAACCAGTTTTTGGTCTTCACGTAAGCTGATCCAATAATACTTCACAGCAGTCCCACTGTGAAAAGGAAGATGGGCTCAGTAAAGACTGTGCAGGGCTCAGCTGGTGTTGCTCAGTGGTAAAGCATCGATCTATGAACCAGGAGGTCATGGTTTGATTCCCAACAGTGTACAAGCCTGGGTTGCAGGCTCAATGCCCAATAGGGGGCATGCAGGAGGCAGCTGATCAATAATTTTCTTTCATCATTGATGTTTCTCTCTCCCTCTCCCTTCCTCTCTCTCTGAAAATCAATAAACACATATTTTTTAAAAAATGAGAGCCCTAACCGGTTTGGCTCAGTGGATAGAGCATCAGCCTGTGGACTGAAGGGTCCCAAGTTCAATTCCGGTCAAGGGCATGTACCTTGGTTGCGGGCACATCTCCAGTGGGGGGTGTGCAGGAAGCAGCTAATCGATGTTTCTAACTCTCTATCCCTCTCCCTTCCTCTCTGTAAAAAATCAATAAAAAAATTTTTTTTTAAATGAGAAAGGCTCCGCGGGGAACTTAGGAAGGTCAGAAGTAGTGGAGAGAGGCCTGTCCTTATGTCATTCGAAGATGAGAAAAGACCGGACTTCAGCAGAGACTCGGGTTTAGATATATTTCAGACAACATGAGGGGAACAGCAGGCGCCTGAGCAGGGAGCCTCATCTGTGTCAAGCGACCCACTGTGTGGGCATAGCCATGTCCCAGGAAGGTTTGCAGAACAGAAGGCTCTTTGTAGATTAACCTCAAAAGCAAGGAGGAGCTGTGAGTATCACCTCCAATGAGGAAAAACACTCTGTGGAAAACCCAAAATGCAGAACATCTGTCTAAGGGGATGGGCCAGGGGCTTAAGGGCTCAGGAAAAAAATCTCTCACCTCACAAGCCCCGGGCTCAGATCTAAGGGCGAGCAAAGGTGCAGGAGGCCTTGGTAATCCTGCTCAGAGAAGTGAGAGGAAGCCCTCCAGCCACTGAGAGGAAAGGAGCCCCCCACTGTCAGCTGGGCTGTGGGGCCTCTGCAAAGACCTGGGTCCAACTCGCTGTGCCCGGCGGACAGCGGAGGCCAGCATGAGCCTAGGCTGAATTCCCTTGGGGCCACGGCTCTCGGTGTTCAGCAAACATCTGGTTACCTCATCACCCAGGCAAGCTCTGGCCAAGGGATTGCAAACTGCAGCAGTAAAGACATTTCTGGTAGCGAGGGAAAGCCACAGCCTCTCTTTCCAAAATAAGCGTTACCTGCAGCCCGTGGAGTGGAAAGCAGGCCGCTGAGCCTTGAGCAGCCACATGCCAAGACCTACAGCACGTTGCATTCATCTGGGCTCCCAGGGAGGCCAACCGGACATTTCTAGGCAAAGAAGTTTGTTCTCTAAACCCATTAGGTGCACAGATGTAAAGGGAGAGACAGTCTGGTCAGGAGAGGGGAACAGCAGGAGTTCTGGATAGAGCTCAGAGGTTCCAGCAGTAACTGCAGCCTCCCCATCCTGGGAGTTTACCTGGACACGTGGGGCAGCATGTTCCCAGATGCTTGGAGGGGTTTCTACAATGCACGATGCACCGCACCTCAGACTCGGTGACAACGCCTTCCTGAAAAACAGAACAGCAAGATCAGCCCAGAATCCCTGCTGCAGACTCATTCACTTTTGGAAAGTAACCAAGGACACTGGAGAGGAGTCCCAACACAAACGTGCAAAGCGAGAGTTGTGTCAGGTCCAGAGGTACGTGGCCCAGATGAGGTCAGATCTCCCTGGCTCAGACCACGGAGGCTAGCTCTTCACCCTAATCTTATTCTTTCTCTTTGGCCCTATTTTCTTTCTTTCTTTTAAATCTAATGGTTAAGCCCGACAAGCATAGCTCAGTGGTTGAGTGTGAACCTAGGAACCAGGAGGTCATGGTTCGATTCCCGGTCAGAGAGCATGCCCGGGTTGCAGGCTTGGTCCCCAGTAGGGGGTGTGCAGGAGGCAGCTGATCAATGACTTTCTCTCATCGCTGATGTTGCTCTCTCTCTGTCCTTCTCCTTTCCTCTCTGAAATCAATAAAAATAATTTTTAAATAATTAAATCCAGTGTTTAGGACCCTGATGTCAGTTAGTAACCTGCAGTGCCTTGCTGTTCATTCACAATTGTTTTTAAGTTTTCAACACTGTATTTTCTATCACTGTCATTATACTGAGAGCAATTAATTTTGAGGCAAAGAGTATGAACAATAATATCCCAGATGGGCATCTGGAGACTTAAATCCTAAACTCTTCTAGAAATACCTAGACCAGCTCCATGATTTAGACATTCCACTCTGCCTCCCTTAGAGACTGGTTTGCCAGCATCCACTGAAGAGATTAGATAAAACGATTTTCAAGTTCAGGTCTTAATAGCGAAATCAAGTGACTCATTTGCAAACTGATCCTGGGACTCTAGCTTTTTAACGTCAACTGAAACATTACTTAAATTAATTTTTAGAGTTGGCTTTTGAAGAATGTTCACCATATTATCTGCCTATTTTATACATGGATTTGTGTATGTGTGTTTGCTGACTGTTCAGTCTTATTTTGAGGGAGGTGTAGCACAGGCTAAAAATAATGTAACCATCTAATAACTAGATGCTTTTCTTCATCATGTCTGCCACCAGCGCATCTCAATCCTACAAGGAATGGTTCTTTCCTACATGTCTTCAAATCTGTCAGGCTGAGGCGTCCGCCACCAGTGGAGTTTACTGTGATCTATATCGCAGTGGGAAAGAACAAAACAGCTGCCAAATTTCTGTAAGAGACATCAAAAAAGGATCTGTGCTTTAGTTATTTAACTGAAGCAATGCAAAGAGCTAAGGCTCAACATCCATTTCCCTTTATTATCTGCAATCCAGATGGAGAATTCAGGTTTGCATGAATTTCCTGTCTCATCTTCACAGCATCTTCTTCCAGTAAAAAAAAAAAAAAGTAGAAGCAGAAAATCAAGGTGAATTTTTCACCATCAGAACTCATTTGGTAGGAGGGTCTAAGAAATAAGCTCGAATTCAATACAAATGGAAATACACCAGATCATCAGACCAGCTGTTCTCTGTCTGGCACCTCGTTGGACCCCAGACACGCAGGCTCTTCCTGAAGTGGTTTTAATGCCAGACTCCTCATTGCTTACCACCACCCTGGGGGACAGTACCAGCCTCGTTTTGCGGAGGATGAAAGTGGGGTCCAGGGAGGTTAGATAGCAAGTGCCATGAGTGGCAGGCCCACAGGTTCCTTGCTACACTGCACTCTCTCCTCTGTTACTGAACCTGTGGGCATTTAATAAGAACATGAATAGGTAAAATTCAGATTTCTAAATGTAAATATAATTTTTAAAAATATACTTTTATTATTTTCAGAGAGCAAAAGGGAGAGGGATAGAGAGATGGACACATCAATGATGAGAGAGAATCATTGATCAGCTGCCTCCTGTGGAACCCCCACTGGGGACTGAGTCCACACCCCGAGCATGTGCCCCAATCAGGAATCAAATGGGTGACCTCCTGGTTCACGGGTTGATGCCCAACTACTGAGCCACTCTGGCCAGGCGAAATGTAAATGTTTTTGAGAAGATCAGAGAGCGTCCTGGCCAGTGTGGCTCAGTTGGTTGGGCATCGTCCTGTGCACTGAAAGGTTGTGGTCTGGATCCCTGGTTGGAGATGCATACAGGAGGCCACTGATTCACCCGGCATCGACGTTTCTCTCTCTCTCTCTCCTCCTTTCCCTTTCTCTCTCTAAAATCAATAAAACATACTTTTTAAGAAAAAGATCAGAGATAAGTAGACATTATTATACTAACCTTTCTTTCTCCTTAAACGCAAAAGCATGTGCTTGGACAGTGAGATGGGGGTGAGGTAGAATGATTTAACAGCACCTTCTCTAGAGAGAAGACTTAAAATTATGTCCAAACGAGCATTATTTAAAGAGCATTTCTCAAGGGGTAAAAAAAAGAAGTTTGAACATTGAGATTCTGCATTTGTCCTTTTGTTTATCTCGCTGTGTTTCAGACCTGTCACCATCAGAGCCGCATGGGGTCAGCGCTCATTCCAACTTCCGCAAGCAGCAGCCACAGTGGGCTCCTCAGGAGCTTACCTGATGGTTCTTAAACGAGTTGGATTGAAATCATGGAGGTTGCAGCGTACTAATTACTTTGACTGAATATAGCGCACAGATTGGCTCCAATTCAAAATGTTTCTGAATCAAAGGAGGAAAACATTACCTCTAACAGTACCTCTTTCTGCTCACAGGAATTCGTGTTTTGCTTAAAGTTGGCTCGCAGGAAGTCATGAATTCTCCCCAAGGACATATGCATCTTCCAGGAGTTTTTTTCAGGCACAATTTAATAATGGTGAACAATTTCACTGTGTGTTTCTAGAAGCAAGTCCTGTACAATATCTATCCTGTACTGTCTCGGTTCGGTGGATTCCACAATAAACATGTACAAGAATACAGTTGGGTTTTTTGTTGTTGTTTTGTGCTGTGCTGTCTGAAAAGAGCTTCTGAGGAGGACTCTACAGATTCCCCTTCATGGGAGGGTAAGATCACTGGACAGTACCTGGCACTGGCGCAGGACACAGGGCTCCGCAGGACTCTGCCACTTAAAGGAGCTGTTATAGGTGTTTCCTTCATAGGTGCAACCTAGACCGGAAACGGAAGCAGGAAGACAGGCCGACGATGAATATGGGTTTTTTCCCTTTATCTTTGAAGCAAAAGAAGTCATGTCATCTCAGCTGGGACTATTGATCACAGGACCCATCAAATTGCTTTGCTATTCTCCCCAAAACACAACTAAGCTTTTAAAATATCCACTTGGCTTTCACTTGCATTAATTCTCTGACTACTGAGAAGATTAAGTATACAGACTATATTTTCACATGAAAAACCATGGATTGATGACCCCTCTTGGCCAAAATACATAAACTTGTACGTGACTTTGTTTATGCCACATGAAATACGAGGAGGACCGAGGCTAAAACAACACAGTTGAACGGGATCTTATATAAGATTCAGTGGACTCAAAATTGATGAAGGTCAAGAGGGAAGGTTATAACATGGTAGGAACTAAAAACAGAAAATTAAAATATAAGAAATAATGGCAAAATTCCATTTTCATCTGAGTCTCCTGACAAGCTATGATCTTCACCCACTGAGACCCCCCCAAGTCTTATCTCCCAGCTCTTAGAACTATGATTTCATATTTCACTTTTATTTATCTCAGGTTGTAAACTAGATTAAGGAAATCTGAAATGATCAATGTATAGATATCACATGTTAATTCACTAGCCAAACAGAAGTCAGGCTCACTCATGGAAACAAGCAAAAGTCAAAGGCCAGAGATCCTAAAAAGAGGCCACAAGCCAGTTAAATGCCTGTAGAAAGAGCCATAGAAATAATGATGCAAAGTTCACAGCCTAGATCTTGATTTCATTTGTCTAAATAACAACCCCCTTCCTGTGTGACACTTAGCGGGAAGAAGTACTACATATTAGATTATTAGGAGTCCACCAGGCAAAGAGATTTATCAGTGAGAATCCAATTGCTTAGCCCCAAAAAGGACACACACACATGGGGTAACACAGCACTAAAAGGACCCGCCTCTTGGTACCAATGATTGACTTCTGCCAAGCCAATCACATCAGTTCACACCAGTTTTCCTTGTCAAGAATACAGGGAGGAGACTCAACTCCTCCCCTGAATTCTGCTGTGGTAACAACAACAAACCCTTCTTACTACATACAAACAGAATAATGAAGGGCTTCAGAACATTTCGATAGACATTTTCATGGGCTTGGAACGATGCTCTGAATTCCCAGAGGATTATGAATGATTGAAAAGAGCTCAGTTAATGCTCTCCTCTCTAGTTCCTACAAATCAAATTATGAAAGTACACAGCTGATTGGAAACATATTAGGGAAATGCTTTCACTATATATTTCTTAATTTCCTTTGCATGAAGTGTTACAGCGATAAAACGTTCAACCACAGGAGCCCCTAGCAAACTACAAATGCATACGCCAAGCCAAGAATGAATACAGTGAATTCTCAACAATGAAAACCAATATAAAACAATTTGGGCTAGCATAAATCTTCCTGCACTCACGCACTCACAACAGACGTGCCCTGTGCATGTCTGATCCGCTAAGGCAGACTCGCGCGGATAATAAATAACTTGTTCCGAGAGAGGGAGGCGGGGAAATCAGGGGGCCAGATCTAACTCGTGTTCAGTCCAAGTAAATATGAGACGCCTGCCAAGTCCGCCAGTGGGGTTTCCAAATATGTTATATATTTCCATCCTCCGGATTAAAAAAAACAACAAAAAAACTGAAAGAAAGGGTGATTTTATGCCGCTAATAGGGCAGGCAAAGCTCTTGCCTTTTGACTGTGGAGGAGGAAGTGCTTACAAAACCCACACAGACCAAAAAGAGACTTCTGGCCAAGAGCGCTGCTCAGCAAGGCCAGCTCATGTGCATGGGCTCCCAGGAGGGGAAAGGACTCTGAATCATCCCACTCGATGTGGGATAAAAGCTATTGGAACAAGTGGCCCTCGGTGCAGGGAATCCAGCAAGGTTTTTTGCTTCAAGTAACTTTCGATTGGAAGTTTGGCTCCTCCACCCTATCTCAACAGGCAAAGACCAAGGTCAAGTTGTAAACTGCTCTATGGCTTAGCTGCCCTTGTTTGCCTGTCAGCCTACCACAACTGACTCCATAGAATAGATTTTCCCAAATGGGGGAGGAGTCTGAGTGACAGAACAGACTCCAAAACACCGGTGATAATCTCTTTAGTGAGTGCCATGCACATCCGTGCCTTTTCCTCCTTCGCCTACCCTCACCAGCATCAGCTAGTTATGGAGACTCCAGTATACCAAGCATGATGGTAGATTCCCTACCTAAGGGATTCTAGGGAATAAAATAATGAAAGAAAGGCTATGCCCATTGCTCTCTGGTTCATAGTCTAAGATAAACATGTTATCCTAACCCAAACACTAACATAAACTATGTGAAGACACATGAACATGCAATCAAAAAGAACCTCGGGTTTACTCTAGAATTAATTCTTATTCTCTGTAAGGCAACTTTCTTTATAATAAATTCTATTAGCCATAAACTTTATGCTGCTAATATGGCAGATAAGCATTATCTTGCCTTTGTTTTTATTTTCACCAGAGGAGTAATATCCTACATATCTCCTACTGGCCACAGTAGATGAGCAGGCAAAGAAAAGGTTCCATTATACCTTAAGCACACTCGACAGTGCTCCTCAAACTACTTCTGGTGAAAGGCCAAATTATTTTGTTTTGTTCTCCCAATCAAACGTGGACTAAAACTTCCATAAACTATAATCAAAATGAATTACTAGAAAATTTAAATTTACAGGACAAAGACAAAATATAAGCCTAATGCTTTATCATTAAATGTAACACGCATAGAATTACACACTTGAATTATTTTTTTAAAAAAGTTCTAATTGTTTACTCTCCATTCCTGCACTTACCTAATTGTAGACAAGTTGTGGTCTATGGATCATCAGCGACCAACAAAGCACATTTTGAGGTGCACTATACTGGGGGATGTATTATGGGGTCAGGACCATCCCAAAGAAATAATCAAAGTATCTCAACCTTAGATGGTTAGAACTAGAAGCAAATTTATTGATGATATAGATTATCTCCTTCACTTTACAGGTGAGAAGATATGCACAGGAAAATCAGAGTAGCTTACTCAAAGAAAGAAGGCAGTAGGTGTGAAACTAACACTGGAATCCAAGTCCTGTGCAAAATCGACATGCTCACGCCCAGGTCTAAACTGGCAGTATTAGTTGGGCACTTCCGAATTCATAACACCGTTGCACTGAGGACTTGAAGGCCCAGGAGAAAAGCCAATTCTATCCTTAGAAAATTAAATGAGCAGATCCAAGAACTAAATGAAAGACTGGGTAAGTGGGGTAAGCAAATGAATGGTTAGGCAACCAGTAAAGTAGCGTTTCCTTTCTCTTTAAATGTTTTTAAATAAACTTTTGACAAAAGAATTTATAAACATTCATTAGTTTTCGTCTGGCAATAAAAAATAAAATTTTTTTATAAAAGCAATGTCGAGTCCACAAGCTTCAATAAAACCATTGCAGCAAGAGGAAGTGGTTATTTTCTGATAAAATCACTAGACTTCATCTGAACCAATCGTTCTCAATCTGGGCAATTTTGCCTCCCGCCACCCCCCGCCCAGGGCACTCTGAGTAATGGCAGGCAATATGTTCAGCTGTCACAACCGGAGGATCAAGATGCTACAAACACCTGGTGTGTAGAGGCCAGAGATGCTGCTGACCATTCTATGATGCACAACAAAGAAGCAACCAGTTCAAACTTTCAGCTGGGCCAAGGCTGACAAACCCTGATCTAAAGCATCACACGTCGCCCCGAGTAGTTCTTCTTTACAAAACTGAAATAACATAAAAACAAGACAAAACCAGCTACACATTTCTTCTGTGTATATTTTGCCTTTTTTGCTTGTTTAATATTTTTAGGGTGGAGAAGAACTGCAGAGAATTTTGTTTGTTTGTTTGTTAAACACACATACTCTTAGAGAGAAACGGCGTAGTCAATGAGTCAACTCAGAGAACATGTGGCAAGGGAAACAGGAAGAACACAAATAAATTGAATCCACAATTAAGCAATCAAATTCATTTTTCCTACTAGTGGTGGCCTTTTGCAGTGGCCACAGTATCCCAAGGGAGAGAGAATACCACACATTTTTCACTATTCTGTTGTTAAAATAGCCATTAAATATCATCAAGACTAGAAAAAGCACCAATGGCCTTCTAACAGCCTTCATCCCAGCTGGCTTCACCCTTCTAATCTCAATCTGTCCATTTCTCAAGTTCACATCAGCCCAAGAGCAGAGAACTTGATCTTCCCACTACCAATAACTCAAGGCCATGCCATGGCCCCAACTTACTTTACCAGCCCCGGCCCCTTCACACCTGGAACTCCATCTAGGTCCCTGGGATTACACACCTTTCCTTGATCATAATGAACTTGAATGCTTCTTAAAACAGGTTAAGTTCTTCAACCAAGGCTATCTGACTTCCACCATCCCACTGACATCCCACTGAAGTGCCCAAACCAAGGGCACCCAGTCTTTACCTTTTAGGTCCTCTCTCTGGCAGTCTGACCACGCTTTTCTGCTTCTCATAAACCCCACACGCCTTCTAGATGCTCTCCTCCAATTATCCTCTCTCCCTCCACACCTGCCTCCACTAAGCCTCTGGTGACTTCTCACCTGGACCATCTCAGAGGCTCACTGACTGTTTCTCAAAGAAATGGGGCCTTCTAAAGCATCCTCCTGCACAGCTACAAGTGGGGGCTCTTTCAAATCCCCGTCTTACTATCTCATTCGCACGGCTGAACTCTAACAGTGACTGGTTCACAGCCTGGCTGAGGTGTAGACTGGTACCTGCAACCTTCCTTCTCCAGACCAACTGGATCCGAGTCTCTGGAGCTAGGAAGTGGAGCCTTTACAAGTCAAACTTCGTACCATATACAGCTCTCAGACCTGGCTTGTGCTCACTGCTTCATTCTCTTACCTGCTGTTCCCAAACTCCCTCCGCGCAGGCGTGCCACACTTAGAATCCACCCACCCCACAATATGGCCAGAGGTCTCACCCCAATGTTTTGCACATACTGGTCCCTGCTTGAAAAACCCAGATCTTACCCATTCCCTTCATCTCCATCATCCCCACAGTGACACACACCCAGGTCACCCAGGTTCTCCTTGGCTTAACTAACTCCTCCTTCAAAATTCATCTCAAGGTCCCTGCCTCTGGGAAGCTGTCCCCACTCAGGGCATGCCCCTGCTCCATGCACACATGGCCTCTGAGATATCCATGCCCAAATCTCTTACAGTACTTTGTGTGTAGCTGGTGCTTCATCACTGTTTGCTTTCACTGGTAATAAACAGTAAGTACCAACATAGAGCCATTCCTGAAAGCCACAGCAAACACAGGAAAGATGGCATTCCCTGGACCTCCTGTCTTCTCCTCTTGGCAGGTAGACAGTTCAGCTCACTATTCTACCCCCAGAAACAGCCAGCTTTCCTGGATCTGTGTTTCCTAACCAACTCCTTCCTCCTCTGCGGACCAGGCAGGTTGTGATGAAACACAACTGGGAAAGCTCTTAAGCATCCCATCATCTACCAAACCTTCGTAATGACAAGTGTATCAACACTTTCCGGCCCCTCTTCCCACACTCTTCAAGACTCATCTCCAGCTGATTTTCAGAGGGTGTCTTTTTCTTTCCAAAATCCACTTCTGTCCCCCAAATTACTAGCTTATTCTTGTCTGTTGGGGGCAGAGTTAACATGCAAACTATCACGGTTACTTAAATTAAACTGAACTTGGGGCCTTGAAGTCAGTTCATGCCACATGGAGCAGGGTGGCAGGGCAGGCGGGTCTGCCAGGCTTTGCGGCTTCCGGGCCACTGATCCGGCGCCCAGCCCTGGACTTGGTCAATGAGCCCCAGTTCCCCCAGGCCCATACAATTTGTGTAATAAACCACTTTTCAGATGCTGTTCTCCAGAAACATGTAGAAGTAGAGTCAGGAGGGATACACATAAAATCTGACCAGCCATTCTAGGACTTAAATGGTGTCCTTAGGAGTTCATTGAAAACAGGCCTTTATTACTATTCCAGGCCCTACCTACCGGGGATCCTGCAGGCAATGATGCTTATTTGGGGCTAATGGAGATTTTATAGCCAAACCATTTCCTCGATCCCAAGAGAAAGAATCAGACCCGTGAAACAAGTTCTGGCCACAGCATTCATTTTCATAGCTTCTTTGTTTTGTTTTCCAATTAGGAATTCAATATATGATCGAAATGAAATCATCAGCAATAGGAAAATAAATGATAGAAAGCTCTACTTAATTTTGATGGCTTTAGAAATAAAACCCCGAATATACAGAAGTATCAGATGAGTACAGATGGCAGGCAAGTCCAGCTCATTTAACCAATAAAAAGGAACGCGAAATCTCCAAGTGACTGCCTTGGATATCTATGTGTTTATTGGAGACTATAAAGTGATGGAATTGTGGCTTATAGAACCAGCCTCTGAACTGCCTAGGATTATGACATACACACTATCTGGCATTCATCAAGGTAGTAACACAGATTCTATGAGTCAAAACTAATTCTGTATTCTATTTGGTATAATATGTTTTCAAACTTTTAAAATAATTAATACAATAAAGGAAATAACACAATGTGTTAAGGGGGAAAAATACTTGCAACCACTTTTTTATATGAGCACATCGTCCATCATTCTTGCATTTGCTTGGTTCTTTCAGAATCACCCCTAAATTGGGAGTGTGTCCACCCCAGGCTAAGTCAGCATTGCAGCCACCATTCTACCCTCAGTACCCCACTGTCAGAGAGCCCACGCCCACTGCTTCTGTGGGCAGAGGAAAAAGATGGAAGCTGAGCTCACGATGAGCAAAAGTGGGGAAGGGAGGAAACGGGAGAGACTGTCCTGTGAGGTCATCAAGCTGGGTTTCTGATGTGAACAAGAGATGTTGGTCACCAAGGTGATTGCCAAGGATGAGTCCTAAAAACTACTTTCATAAACGTTAGCCCCATCATCCTCCAACAGGAGAAATGAAGAGAGAAAATTAAAATCATTGCATAATTATTATAGGTGAGGCATCAGACTTGGAGTTTTCACATTTTATCCCCATAAAATGCACTCTAGGCAGAAACATTTTACCCCTAGTTTTCAAAACCAGGATCCATAAAAGCTACATCACTCTGTTCAATCATCTTTATCTTGCTCCAAAATCCACGTTCTGCTCATTAGCTGCATCCTGCCTGGCCTGGGAGAAGCTCAGAGAGGGGCCGTCTCAGGAATAAAGACGATTCCCTGGGGAAGACGGCCCCTGCCTTTCAGGGATGTTTTCCCATCATGTTCCATGATGTCTGAAGGCCAATACAATAAATTCAAATGCAGGCCTTGTAGCCAATGAGGCAGAAGCTGGTTTTGAGGGTTTATGTTTAAACTGTTCTAAATGCCTGAACCTTTGGCTCCCGATCACGCTGGGCCTCAGGCTTCTGACGCTATGAAGCGACAAACAATAAGAGATCACCAGATGAAATTCAGACACCTCAGGTGGATTCATGCCTTTTTCAGGTAGGCACATGTTTCACAGCTCGGGGTGCACGGTAGCAGCTTATGAAAATAAAGTCTCCCCACTTCATTCTTGTTTTACAAAATTATTTTAGCTACTGTAGGTCCTTTGCTTTTTTATAGAAATGTTAGAATAAACTTGCTTATGTGTACAAAATACCCATGCTGGGCATATCTCTTTTCATACCATTTCTTAGGTTATGGATGTGAGAAAGTCAGGCTTGATGTACACACCGTCCAGGATCCCATAGACATGGATAATAGTGTGGTAAAGGCCTGGGGTAGAGCAGGGGCTGGGAGGAGATGTATGGGGGGAGAGGGGGATGGAAGGACATCTGTAATACTGCCAACAATAAAAATTTATAAATTAAAAAAATTTTTTAAATGGTTGATAATTTAAAAAACACAAAACACCACACAATCTGAGTTATGCTGCTTAAAGCCCCGATTTTTAGTGTGTTCTAGTTTCCAAGGTGTAAATACTTCCACTATGGTCATTTTGAGCTACCAACACACCACTGTTCCCAGGACTATTTATTAACATCAGAGGCTACTGAGTCTGTGAAACCTTTTCTCTGCCTACTACAGACCAGGAACATAGAGTTTAGGGTATTTTATGGGCATCAGAGGTCAAGCTGTTTATTCTATACTAGAGGCCCGGTGCACAGACTCGTGCACATTGAAAGGAAATTAATTAGAAGAAGTATTTTAATATCACTATTCGTCCTCTTTCTATAATAGAGTGTCAACCAAATTCACAATCAACAATGACAGATCGAAACACACATGTGCGACTAGCACCAGCGAGAGCTTTATATGTATCACTCATATGCAAATACATAGCCTTTTATATAGAGAGAATAAACTTGCTTAATTAGACCTGCTTTCTGAGTTAGCTAAACTTTTTCCAGCCTGGTGAAGCACCCCAACTTCTCTTTCAGGTAATTGTCAGCAACACAGCAGTAAATATCAACATGAAGCAGATTATTATTGTAGATCACACAGGGAGAACAAAGGGTAAAATATTTCACTGCAGCCATGTTTCACTATATTCTGCACAGTGAGAAAACCTGAAGTCATTTTCAAAGTTTCAACATTTCTTACTTCTTTTCAGTCAGGTCAAGTTTCTAAACTTTCTAAATCTCTGTTTTCTGGCTAATGAAAAGAAAATAGGGTTCCACCAAGTCTCCTATCTACCTACTCCAGGACTTCTGTGAGGATCAAATGAGATGAGGTATGAGAAAGCACTTCACAGACATTTGGTTAAAGTGTAAAGTGTTTGCACTGGATATAAGGCAAGTCACGTTTCTGATCTGAAGAAACTCCAAGGAGGCTAGTTGCTAGAGAGAGGAAGCCGGGCATTGCTATGTGATGTCATTACCTGGTGCCCACAGTAACTGTTTCCAGGCTGGGCTGGGCTGTGAATGCGTGTCATAGCTACCAGTGGGATGGACACTTAGCCTTTTATATATATAGACTAGAGGCCCAGTGCATGAAATTTCTGCACAAAGTGGGAGTGGGGGGGTGGGGGTGGTGTCCCTCAGCCCAACCTGCACCCTTTCCAATCTGGGACTCCTTGAGGGCTGTCAGACTGCCCGTTTAGGCTCGATCCTGGTGGGATCAGGCCTAAATGGGTGGGATCGGGCCTAAACAGGCAGTCGGACATCCCTTTCACAACCCAGGACTGCTGGCTCCCGACCTCTCACCTGCCAATTGCCCCTAACCACTCCCCTGCCAGCCTGATCAATATGTAACTGCTCCTGTGCTGGCCTGATTGCCCCTAACTGCCCTCCTCCTGCCAGGATGGTCCCCCCCAACTGTCCTCCCCTGCAGGCCTGGGTCCCCCCCAACTGTCCTCCCCTGCAGGCCTGGGTCCCCCCCAACTGTCCTCCCCTGCAGACCTGGGTCCCCCCCAACTGCCCTCCTCTGCCAGCCTGGTCCCCCCAAACTGTCCTCCTCCGCCAGCCTGGTCCCTCCCAACTATCCTCCCCTGCAGGCCCCCAACTGTCCT